>VDFB02169217.1:0-37232 GCA_007258455.2 Sequoia sempervirens
TTACATGACACATTCTAGATCCATAAGACTTAAGACAAAGTAGCAGAGGACTATGTAGCAAAAACATTTCTCCCAGTGCATAGAAATCCAACTCTGCCAGAATAGTTCATACACTGATGAACCCAAATTTCACCCTCCATCAAGCCAGAAGCTACAAATCAATACATATCACCATCATATCATCAACAACAACCTTTCAAATTGGCACAAGCATATGATCAACACAGGAGAAACACGAAGCATATACCAGAGCACATTTTGAACACATACATAACTCTAACTTCGCTCTTTATTATTTTTCTCAGAAGCACTTGGAAACTCATCAATTCAACACATCTACAACATCATAAGGATAGCTCCATGTACTCACAACATCTCAACAACATCTCAACTATACATGCACAATCTGCAACATACTGAACTGTGTTGACATTAATGGCACCATTAATGACAACACCACCAAACATGCTCATACTTGCAACAAAATTTAGTTCCTAGGATTGATGTAGAGCAGGGGGTGGATAACTTCAAACAACCTCAAACAACCAAACTTTGAAACCCTAAAAAATTTCTTGGTGGGTTTTTCCTTGCAAGCCTTCAATCCTTCTAGTAGCCTTTCAAAGAGGGTTTTTCAATCATAACTTTTAGTGAAAACATGGTATCAAAAATGTAAACACAGTTCCAAATACCCATTTGGGTATTATTCAATATATCAAAATTTCAGGGGTGGTCACTTTGTACAAAACCCTTCAAAAATTGACTGTCTTGCTACTAATTAGGCTTAAAAGGGCAAATTCAAGTTTTAATGCACTAGGGTTTGATCACACAATGACTTCCAAAGATCTTCCAATCACTTCCAGGCTCTAATATGGTCTTCACACATCCAATGACATGTTTCACTTTCTAACAATGCATTCTCCAACTCTCTTAGCACAATTTTCTACTCCTTTCATGGTTTTTTGGTCTAATGCATGGAGATATTAGACCTTCAATTCAACCTAGCACATGCCAACCACCTTCCATACTTCTTCAAATTTGGTAAAACAAAATATAACCTAATCCAACCAATTCCACCAAGTTTGAGGCCTTTTCATTGGTGGAATGGAGAGAAAAACATTTTATTCTCTCAGAGCACACCCTAACTAAGCTTTCAGGCGGTTTAAAGTAAAATTGCTCTAACTTGCTTCAAACATAATGAAATTAGATTCTACAAAAAGGAGAATTTAGAAGATTCACTTCTTTATAGATTAAAACAAGTTTTAGGCCATGGGAAGGCTGTACACATCTATACTGTTCACCTGTCTAGCAAAGAAACATTGCAAAACACAAAAAATAAAGATTTGTATTGCTTATTCTTCAAAGAAACTTCAACTACAACTTTTGGTCAATATGACAAGGCTTAAAAGACATGACCATTCATATCCCAAAAGTTCACAACCGACTTTCAAATGAAAAACTAAATAAAACATCTTTTTACCTGCCAATGACAAAAATGCAAAAGTTGCTGACAACATTTGCAACTATTTGCAACATTTACAAGTTCTTAACACCTTAACTCCTAGGACCCTACCAAGGCACCTACAAACATAAAATGGTCTAAGAAGACCTTATTACATGAAGACAACTCAAAATAAAACAAAATTTCCACTTTGACCACCTTGAGGCATGAAAGCCTATGATGCCCCTACACCAAGGACTTAGGGGGAACACATTTTCCTATGGGTGAATGGGTCCTAGGTCCCTAAACATAGGACACACATTGCTCAAGGTAAAGTGTTATGCTTAGGCACTAATTATTGTCAGGTTTTCCCTTTAGAAAATGTAATTTAATGGGCTTGAAAATAAACTATAGGGCTTATCAAGGCCTAATTAAGCTCAATTAATTAATAGGTCCCTAAACTTAGTGTGAAGATGTAAATATACATATTAAAACACTAAATTAAGGTATGGTTAAGTCCATTTAAATAGGAGGGCTCAAACGAGTGAGAAAATGTAAAGGGATACATTTTCTATCACTACAAATGCAATTGGCCTCTTGTCTCCTTTTTCTCCATTTTGCATAAGAAAACCTGCATAAGAATGCTTTGAAGTGAAAGTAGATATGGAATGGTTTGGAATATTCTAGGCTAACCAATACAGGTGCACTAGTGATAACCTCTTTGACTTCCTGAAAGGATTTCTTGGTTGAAACTGCCCACTCAATTTTAGCATCTTTCTTGAGCATATCATTCAATGGGCGTACAATTTCTAAAAACCAATTTATGAACTTTATAACAAAGTTAAGGGTATGTGCAGGATCATGATGGGCCAAAAAGTGATGATATGATGGGTATGTGTAAAGTATGTGGCTGACGATTTTTTTTTTACCCAAAATTGATGAAACTAAAAGGGTTTTTAAAGGAGATTCTCAACTTTCCACCAATATAAATTATACTTTACTTTGAATTTAATAAATAATTATTATTCATTTTCTACTTGAATTATGACTAAAGTTTTGATTGATAGGCTAATTGAAAAACATCTATAGCTTTCAAATGGTATAACATTTTTTGAATCTGAAATATGTGTCACATTCTATGCTTTGCATACTATAAGATTAAAAAAATGAATTTCATGAAGTTTTGACCAAGTTAAGGTGGTCAAACATAAGAGTTTTTATGTTTTTTAAAAGTAGTAATAGAAAATTCATAATTAATTGTTTACTTCAAAAAAAATTACAAAAAAATATGCATCACATCAGGACATGAGTTCTCTACTTATATCTAAAATCTTATAAAAAAGTATTATCATTTTATTGTGGTTAGGGTGGTTAGATAGACACCTACTTCTTATTTTTTCCCTGAAATGTAAGTACTATTCCATTGAAATTTCAAATTTTCACCATATATATATATTTAAAAAAACCTAGTAGTTTAGAAAATACATTTAATTTGGTACAGGTTCTGTTCTTCCATATTTTTGAAATAATATAGATAACTTATTCAATTTTTTACATCAAGTTGCCTAACTCTGATTTTTTTGAATTTTTTGCCACTTAAGGGCCTATTTTTTCCATGATGATCCTGCACATACCCTTAATCTTTCTAAAGAAATATTTCAATTCTTTCTTGTTGTTTAAGAGTGATAGCTTTAGTATCGACTCAATCCTTTTTGGATCTATGAATAATTTTTTTTGAAATTATGTGATTGAGAATCTTTCCTTCCATCGTACTAAAGATGCACTTCTTAGGATTCAAAAAGATCTTGGAGTCTTTATAGCGTTGCAGTATCTTACACAAATCAACCACATGATCCACTCTTTTCTTTGAAAACAATGTTAGGTCATCCATGTAAATAATGGTACACTTCCCAATTAGCACTTTAAAATCTATATCCATTTCCCTTTGGAAAGTGGCTCCTGCATTGATGAGATCGATTGGAATTATCTTATATGCAAAGTGAAAGTGGTCTTTAACCTATCCTCTTCTTTGACCATCACTTGGTTGTATCCTACATATTTTTCCAAAAAGGAAATCATCTGGGACCCATTCACTATCTGCAAAACTTCGTCAAGTGAAGGAAATATATATTTTTCCTTCTCAGAGGTCCAATTGAGGTTTCAAAAATACACACATAGCCAGATTTCTCCATTTTTATTTCACACCAGTACTAGGTTGGCCACCCAGGTGAAGTGTTGAATTGGATAGATGATCCTAGAACTTAGAAGCTTTTGGACTTCTTTGTGAATCAGGGATTCTAGTAATGCATTAACACGTCATTGCATTTTCCTAAAAGGCTTTGCATCTTTCTTTAGAGGGATAGTGTTTGTGATTATTGAGTTATCGTAGGTCTTTAGTTCTTCGTAACTCCAAGAAATTATCTCTTTATAATTTTTCAAAGCTTTTATTATACCATCCCTTTCTTTCAAGGGACATACTTGCTTGATGAATACTTCTCTTTTGTCCAATTGATCCCCTAGGTTATGAAGATCACACTTGCCTCTGCTTGAGCCTGTGATGGCCTTCTGAATCTTTGTGGTATTATCACGATGAAATATCATTTCTAATTCCACCATTCCCTTGGGGATAGTATTGGGTTTCAAGTTGATGATGCCTTCCTCTATTGTCTTAACTGGATCCTTACCACATTCATCAATAATTTGAGTAGTGAAGATCCTAGAGTTGGTGATGAATTCAAGGATGCGCTAATCATTTTAAATTAAATTATATGTTGATGATATGTTATTTATTGGTAAAAGGTAAGGTATTATTTTAGAACTAAAATCTCAACTTGTTGCTAAATTTGAAATGAAAGTCCTTGGTGTAGCTAAAAACATTCTTGGGATGAAAATTAGAAGAGATAGAGTGAATGGAAAGCTATGGCTTGGCCAAAGTAATTATGCCAATTCAATTTTATAGAGGTTTTACATGTAAGATTTGTTGAACAAGAAAAATGAGAGGGGGTGAATCTACTGTAACAATTTTAGCCTTGAAAACTTTCACCAAAAGTTAGAACAATAACCATTCACAAATCCTTTACTCTGCTAGTGTGATTAATCATTAAGTACAAAAGCAAAAACAAAAAGAAGTAAAACCAAACACACAATAAAACTAGATTTATGTGGAAAACCCAATGAGGGAAAAACCACAGTGAGGATTAGCTCACAATATAAAAATTCCAAAACTGAATACAAAGGCTCACTGCCAAAACAAGACTTACTCTTCCAAAACATGACTCACTTGTCTAAAACAGGACTCACTGCCTGGAGGGATCACTATCCAATAAGGTTTTACCAACTTGAAGTTCTCACTTCCACATAATTATAAAGAAGATAGAAGAGAATTGTTACAAAGAGAATTGCAATAGAGATTTCCACCTCAATTCACTCACACACTTGCATACATGCTTGAATGATGGAGTACACCTTTAGCTCACTTTCTCTAGTAACTCACCACATGAATTTTGCACTGATCTACTTAAACTCCAATCACACACACTATTTCACATATATCTCACATCTATCTTGCTTGCATTCATCTTTCACAAACATCTCAACTTACATTTATACCACCTTCAACCTTGAAACTCATCCAAGGTATGCCACACACCATTTGTAAATTTAAATTCAAATTAGGTCAATGCCAAAACATTTTATGGTGGAATTAGAATGAGGGACACCCAACACATACTTAATGAGGACCTAAACAAGTCCTAACACGCTTCTCCACGCTTTGCAAGTAGTGTTTAACACAAGGTCAAGAAAACACATAAGACAATTAAGCACACACATCCTTAACATGATCCAATCTCTCTGGATAACAAATTTTACTTGAACACAACCTCATTAGCTTATTCTCTGAACTGTATGTCTTGAAACAAAAATTATAGGGAATTCATAGCACCTACATTTCTCCAAACACAACCATATATATGGAAATGCATAGTACACATACTAGTGAAAATATCTCGCACTGTACGATGATCCAGAAGCCCAAATTATGGATATAGAAACTACCAAAATCATGAACAACACCTTAGAAATGCACAAGCATAGCAACACAACCTAGAGCACAACTTGAAGCACAACACCAAACCTTGTTTATTATAGTTTTCTCAATATCCTTGACACATAGAATCAATTTAACCTATTTCCATGAAATCAATGACAATAATAACTAGTTGACAACCAATTAACTTGTTGACATCAATGACAACACCTTCATACTTGCAACAGGATTGTAGATCATTATGTGTTCCTATTTCAGCTAGAACAATGTTATCTATTTTAGATTTTCCAACATCCCCATTAGAGATGGAAGACATGAGAAGAGTGCATTACTAGAGTGTAATTTGAAGTTTGATGTATGCTATGGTTTATACTAGACCAAACATTTCTCAAGCAGTGGGACTTCTTTCTAGATATATGTATAACCTAGTTGAGTTCATTAGGATACAGTTAAAAGAGTCTTCAAGTATGTACATGGTATCTTGAATTATTCCTTGTGTTATCATAGTAATATGACTTACGATGATATTTCCCTTGATATTCATGGTTATGTGGATTCAGATTATGTAGGAGATGTTAATAGCAGACGATCCACCAATTCTTATGTGTTTACTTTATTTGGTGGTACAATTAGATGGATTAGTAATAAATAGGTTGTGGTTGCTTTATCCACTACTAAAGCTAAGTATATGGAAGCTACTCATGCTTGTAAATAATCTATTTGGCTTAAAAGACTATTTTTTAGATTTTTCAATAAAACAAGGTGTAGTGACAATTTATTGTGACATTCAAAGTGCGATATGTCTTCCTAAGAACTTTACATTTCATGTTAGGACCAAGAAAATTGTTGTACTATATCATTTTTTTAGAGATATGGTCAAAGATGTCAGGGTGAAGCTGGTTAAGGTAGAGACTTTGATGAATGCTGCTTATTCTTTAACTAAGCCTATGAGAATAGATAATTTCAGATGGTTTTTAGAGACTATGGGCCTTTTGACCCCTAACACTTAAGAGATGATGTTTATACACACTCATTTTTCTCTTGTAAGGTGTTCGACAAGTGGGATATTTGTTGGGAAAATGCATCTCAACCTTGCAATTACATAAGGTACTATTGATACATTGGCGATGGGGGGGGCGTGGGGGGTTTCCCCCCTACGAGGGGTCTAGGGGTCATTCACTTCAAAAGGTAAAATTTTATTTATATTTTATTATTGTAAATCTATACCGTTAATCATTAGGTCTTAAATCTGATGACCGGTATTTTATTAGCTTGAATTTCCCTATAAGGAAACCCTATTTTATGAGGGAATTGTATTACAGTTAAGTATTGTTATGTATTATGAGAGTCTAATAGCAGCCATGTTTCCTTTGGATCTCTGGTTGGTGATACTCCTGTGAGAAGCTTTCTTTGCAAGTATATTGTAATCAAGTAATGATTTCTGAATAATATATTGGATGAATTTTGGAGTGTGGGGTTTTTCTCCTGAAAGGGTTTTCCCCACATAAATCACTATGTTGTGGTATGCATGATATTTATGTTTATGTATGTTTAATTTTCTATAATTGAAAAGATATGTAAAGTTTTGCATTATTTTTCTCTCAAGATTAGTATAGGAAGTTGTCCCACTACATTAGCTTCCTTATAATCCCAAGACCTCTTTTATATAATTTTCTCTTGGGTAGACCATGGATTCATTCTGTGAAGGGAGTTTTATCTACAGTTCACCATGAGATGAATTATGAATCTAATAACAAATTATGGTTAAAGAAAATCAATAAAGTTATAATTTACAGGAAGAAGTCCAACATAATACTTCTAGCTCTCTTAATACTTTGATTCCTAAGTTTCAAATGTAGAACCCATGATAAAATCTTTGGATGAGGATTGGGGATCATTAAATTTAACACCTTTTTTCAAAGGGGAGTCTAAAATCTCACCATCAAAGTCCAAATAACCTATAAAATTGATAATAATCTTGATTGTATGTCATCTGTAACAAAACTCTTAGATGATGATTGGGGTTCATTCTATATTTTATATCTTCCTTTATGGGAGAGTACAAAATCTCACAATCTAAACCTAAAGAGTCTTGTGTTGTATCTAGTTTTACATCAAAAAATCTAAAAACATCACCCCATGATGCTGATGGGGGCTCTTTAACTTCTGTCCATCATGAGTATAAGATGCCAACTTTAAGAAACTTGAAAAGGATTTGCATGCATGAGAGAAATTCAATTCTTCTCAAGATCATGTAGATAGTATTTCTTTATTTAAGTTGGAAGAATGTTATGGCCTCCGATAAAATTTTATATTTTTAAAATTGGATATAAAGAAAACATGGAACAAAATGATAGGAATGAAGTGAAGTCTATACCATACTTTTCTAAACAGGGTCTAGTTTTCCAACCTTTATCCCCATCCTCATCTAATGCTTTATCATATTCTATGTGTATGGCATCTTATAGTGAGCGAGTAATATTTCCTTCAAAAAAGAGAGGAATGTCTCTTACTATTGATCAAGAGTATTTTTTTTGGGGCTTCTCAAAGCTTGCTTGATATATCCCCCTCCAAAAGTAAGAAAACAAATTTATAATAAAAACTCATTTTGTGCATATCATCGAGCATTCTACTAATTAATGTTAGGGTTTGAGTAATAAAATTCAACTTAATGATTGTGGTGCTCTTCCATGTGTTAATGCACCTAATCACTCTAAACAATAAATATTTGCATCCTATGGTGTTGCTCATCTTTATGTGGCATTTGTAGCATTATGTGTTTGTTCATTTCCATTCATGGTGGTATAATCCTAGGTGAAACCATAGTTTTCATGGAAGCAACACGATAGTCTCTTGCATGGGCTTCTTTGTCTCTACACTTGGGGGACAAGGATAACTAGCTTTGGGAGGTGTGCATTCTCTTTAGGGATCCATTCTTCCCTTTTTCTTCCTTAAAATACTATCATAGCAAGTATGTTGACATTTTAATGTGGGCATATATTATCCCTATCCATTCCATAGACATCTTGTGAAATTTGAATTATTGACATACCCCCTTGGTGGTGGTGTTGTTTATAATTCCCCCGAAGGTGTGGTTATCAATGCATCCCATTGGGATCTTATTCACCTTCTTAAAGGTGAGTTTGTCATTTATGTGCCTCCTTAGACCTGAGATTTTCATTTTTCCTCTTGGATGTTTATGCACCTTTTAGGTGAGTTTTCCACTTATGTTCCTTTCTTAGGAAACTTTATGCACCTTCTTAGGTGAGTTTATGTACCTTATTAGGTGATTTGATGCACCTTCTCAGGTGACTTTTTATTTATACACCTTCTTAGGTGAGGCTTTGGCAAGATACTCCATGTATTCAACATACTTAGCTTGTTGGTTCATGAACATGAGCACCCCTTTTAACAGGGCCACCTAAAATAATGCAACTTGCTTGATAGTAGAGCCATTTGCTTCATGAGTGTTTAGCATAACACAAATTGCTAGCCTTGTGGAACCCATTATATTACATGGACACCTAGTATAATGTAGCTTGCTAGCCAATAGATCTATGTAGCTCATGAGTGATTTGGCATAACACAACTTGCTAGTCCTCATGAGACCATTCATTTATCTAAAATTTATTTGATAATGACATATGGTATTTGAGAAAAAATTAAATCTAAGGTCTCTTTACCTTACCGATTCGAATCTCTTTAGTACTAACCTTATTTTTTTGTATGTCTTTCATGTTTCTTCTTCATGTTTGTATTGTGTTTATATCATGTTTATTTTCATTTTTTTGTCATCTATATGTTATGTATGTCATGTGTTTTCATTATGTATGCTTTGTATTTTCGTAATGTATGTTTGTGTATGTTGTCTTGTTGCATTAAATACATGTGTGTTCCTTTGTGCTTATGTTGGTTTTCCATGGGATATTAAATCCTAGGGGCTTCCACACCCTTTAGATTCATAGTCATCCTATCTCTACAACATTCGGACAATCAAACTCATCTTGACATATTTTCAACTTAGTGCGAGTCTGAGCATAAGTTCATACCCTCACTAAAGTGGGGGCTAAATATAGCATCATAAATTGTCACCCTTGACAATTTCACACTATGTTTTTCTCCCCCTAAGTGCATGGACCTAATTGTACACCTAATTTCTTAAATTATGTATTCCATAACCTATTTGGACAATTATCAAGAAAACCCATGTGGAAAACTAATGCATAAATTCAATATTTTTCTCTTGACACTTTATACTTTACAAAATAGGGCTAGGACTAAGTCGACCTAGGTGGCTTAGTCCCCCTATTTTGCCTCCAAAATTTAGTATTTCGAGGAAATAATTTATTATTTGAATTTAAAATGTCCAATGTCGGCTATCAAGATTTAATTTTTAGGAAATTAGAACAAATGCCTATAAATACCTATTCATTTCACCATTTGAAAACTAAGTGGAAATTATTGGATAAATTACAATCAAGAGCATTATCAAGCAAGTCAAGAGTAGCATTTCAGATATTTATTTCAACAATTCTATATCAAAGCATCATGTGAAAGAGTATGTGATTTTGTTCATGTTTATATTGTGATATTGTATGTGAGATCTAACCCTTGCAGGTATTCAAGCAAATCAAGAAAACAACAATCAAGCCTTGAGGAGATTTGTATGACCTCATTCCTCAAAGAAGCTTTTTTTTTAGTGGATAATTATAGGTCCTTGTTGACTCATCATTCACTTGTCATTTTACTATCTTTCCTTGACATTACCATTGTGTTGGGAACACCAACACAAGGTTTGATCGAGGCAAGACCCTATATGGCACAACTCTTCTCTCTTTGAATATGTAGGTTTCATATCTATAAAATATTGGGAGAAGTTTGAAGGTTAATTATTCATTATTTCATTCAAACCCTACACCTTGACAACATATGAAAACTCAATTATCTCAACATCCAACAAATATCCGACAATGTGACAACCAAGAAAAAAAGGCTCTAATATGACTGTAGAGAACTATAAAAACAAATCTGAAGTTGCTCAACTAGGATATAGTCACCCTTGGTGAAATTTTCCTCAATTTTTAGCCTCATATTCATATGCCAAGTGTACAATACTCTATTCAGTCCATTTTTGAAGTCTGAATTTGTCAGTGACTTTCTATGTCTATTGTATTTGCTTCAAAACAATAATTTGCATCATTAGCTTAGTCATTTTATTGCATTTCATTCCAAAAATCATTTTAGGTTTGTTCAAGGTCAAGTTGACTTAAATTTTAGGTTGTAAGTCGGTCTTATACCTTGTCCAAATCTATCAAACCCTGACTACCTCAAATCTTAAATGAAATGTTGTAGAAAAGCACAATTGAAATACTAGGGTGAAGCTCTAGGGTTTAACTTTTCCTTTGTTTCAAGATGTAGGATGCATACTTGAACTTGGAGTTTTATAATACATACACAATTTTTTACATTAATTTTCATTCATAATGGACTATATAGTTAATTATAATTTTAATAAAAAATATACTAAATTACACAACCTTATAGAAACATATATGTCATTCAATACCAAAGGTTGTATCTTGTAATTTGTCAATCAAGACCATAATTTTTCAAATATAGAAAGATTATGTGGCTCACTCTCTTTGGAATATTCCTCACAATGTGGATCATACTCTTTGATGTGTGTGCCAATATCATAACCATGTGCATTCTATTTTGAATACCTCATCAAAAAATCCTTAGGCCATAATTATATACAAACTAAAAGAATGAAAAAAGTGTAGTGATAGCTAATTCCTCTAAGGTTCACCCTCATAATCTTGGGACAAAGGCTTGATATGCTAAAGCAAGGTCTATGCTAGTGAAATAACAAACTACAAGGTTTTTACCTAGACACTCTCCTCCAAAGCAAAAGAGACTATGGTAGACTTATTAGTTGGATGAATAAGGGGCCTTGCTAGATGGCCTTGTGCATGATGTTCCCCCTATCTATATTGTGTAAAGCCTTTGCCCCTATGCTAAAAATTGTGTACGTCAAAATAATTTAAAATTTATTGAGGATAAAATCACAATATATTTTCCTCAAGAAACATTTAGGACCAAATTACTAATACATGGGTGATGGTAAAAGTAATCCAACACCTATCCCAAAACTTATTCTTTATTCCTTGATATTGGCCCACCAATGAATTGGGAATATTTCATAACATGTATGCATATGTTGATTAGTTCTTGGGTCTATAAGTAAGCACATCAATTATTTTTCATATTTTTTTCTTTAATACATTTATGCGATAGTTTTTCTAGAGAATATTGGTGAGCAATTTTTCTGTAGTTTTCCCATTCATTTAGTGTCTCAATGACTAAATCTATTTGAAATATTATAGAATCCAATGACATTGTGAAAGATTTTTATATTTTTTAAAGATTAGACTAATATTCTAAGTTTTATTTTATTATGTTTTATTTTCCATAAAAAAATTCTTGGGATACAAGAGAATGCCTTAGAAATGATAAGAATTTGAGAGGGTTTATTCTATTAATTCCATTCTATAATATTTTCATCATTTATTTCATCGGATGTGTAAGGCCCAACTAATGTTCATTAAAATTGGTGATATTCACACAATTCAGAGGGCATACCTAACTGAATAGTCCACTAAACCCTTGTAAAGAGTCCATTTAATTATCAACCAAGGCTAACATAATCTTGTGATGATGTTGGTATTGTATGTGCATTCAAAGAATTTATACTGCCTATATCATCTTAGTATAAGTGTTTACACATGTAGAAAAACTTACACTACATAACAATAAAAATAATTAAATCTAGAACTATTGCTACAGGTGCTTATAGCTAAAGATTGTGACTAGCTCACTATCAAGAATGAATAATGTAACTAACTAATGCTACTATCTTTGACTCACTCTAATTTAAATCACTTTGGAGGATAATACATTGAGACAAACAAAGCATAAAATATAAGATAAGATCTTATTCATGATTTTTTTCACATTCACAATTCATGAAGAATCTGATTAAGATAAATGAAGGTAACTATTGTAGAAAAATAAATAAATATGCAAAAATTAAAGTGGGGAACAATTACCTCGAGTGGTCCTTGCTCAAGTGACTATCTCCATAGGATAAAATCAAATCTAGCTTCTCAAATCAATTATACATAACAATAACTAAAACACCTCTTCATTGCACAACACAAGATTTCACAATCTAACCAAAAAATTTAAAGATATATTATTCATGAAATCATAACTGGAAACAATCATTGTCTGTGTAAACAGAGAAAAAATTATATGAACATATCTAATTGCTATATTTGCTATGCATGCTATCTTTGACCACTAAGCCACATATGGGTGCGGGGGAAGTCTTATTGAAAATAGAGACTCAAAACATAAATCTAAATGCAAGTCACCACTCCCTTAAAGAATAGAGTGTGACAAAGTTTGCAAAATGAAAAACATAAATGGAAAGGTAGAAGAAGTTGATCAGGACTATAACTTTGCTGCAAAGGTAAAATAGAAACATGAATTGTGAAAACAATCACGTTGGATTCTCAATCATAACAAATCTCCTCTCCTCTAAATGATGTGCAGTGACTCACAATCATCTTGATAAATAAATGCCTCCAATTTTGTAACTGTTTCATTCTTCTTATTTTGGAACTTCCCCTACATCATTTTCTAGAACTCCTTTTCCTGTGATCTATAGTATGATTGCTCTAGCTTATTGGTTGCAAAGAGTTAGTTCACCTCAATATATACACAATACTCATAACCATAGTTTAAACATAGAAATACATTATATTTCATACATATTCACACATTAATCATGCAATTACTAACATACCATAATCATATTTCCATATACTTAAAACCAGGTTTAAGTTACATGATGATCATAAAAGGATAGTAAAGTTCAAGAATATGTATGAAATGAGTATTTGGAAATGTCTAAAACTATGTACTAAACAACAAAAAACTAGCTAATAATTGGCCTCATCAGGATGGATTAGGGTTTGAAGGTAACTAGGGGTTTGAAATCACAAGAAAATATTAAATCAACACAAATATAAATCAAAATTATAAAAAAGAGAATGAAATTGCCTCTTCTACATCATAGTTAAATGATTTTTTGATGAAATTTCTTTGAATCCCCCCAAACACACTCCCATAATAGCCTAGTTATAATCTTGAGAAAATGGGAAGAAATGAGTTGTGATTGTGTTTATTTTATTGTATGTATTTTATAATATGCTTGCATTATAATGCACTCACATTATAACAAACTTGCATATTTAGGATTGGTTTTGATTGATTCTTGAGCTTGGTAGGTACCACCAAACTATAATTTTATTGCATTATGATTGGAGTACATTATTTTTTTTATAACATGAGTGCATTATTTCAATTATTTTGAATTACAAACATTTTATGTCCACTCTTTGTAATGTGATCTCATTACAATTTTTACAACGTGATTGTTTTATTAACTATTTTTATTTAAAAATATTTTTACCATTTTTTTTCCATATTTGTGTGCATTCCCTCCAAAGGTTTCATCATATTTATCTATGAATTAGTATCCTAAGGTTGAGAACTATCGCATTCTAACATTGGAAAATTCATCTATAGGTGTTCATACTTGGACATCCTGTGTGGATGGGATGATTAGTATAGAATTGGATGTCATAGATTGAGATCAAAGGGGTCTGGATATGACATCTATTGTATCTTAGTCATGGAAGTAATCCTTGGAATTCATGTTTATCCATCCTTCCTTTCTTCACTTGTACATATTTTTTCTTATTTTCTCTCTTCTGAAGAGGATTTTTTTCCTATGGGGTTTTCTCCTTTACTCAAATAGCTAGAGATTCTTTGTATATGGATACCTAACATGGTCTTATAACCAAAATCTATATTTGCATGTCTATGTGTTTTATCAGTCTCCCTAAGTTACACTTAAGTGGGGGTGTTGGTGTGAATGGGATTTTCTACCTAATTGGTTTCCCTCTTAGGAACTATAGTCTAGTTAAGTTTACTTAGGGCATCTAATATTTATGTTTAATGTCATATTATTAAGACACTTTTTATCATCTTAACTTGTCCTAGGTCTCATCCTTGTCTATATAGACCAAGGTTTCTTCTTTATGCACATAATGTACCATATTGTGTATGTTATATCAATTATTTTGATAATAGAGCATTTCCATTGCTTCTTTCTTGTGTGGAATAGTTTGTTTGTTTGCAAGTGATCCTTGACTCTTGTGGAGTTCAATATCAACTCTTACACTATAGTGAAAATTTACTATGGATAAGACATGGAAAAATAACACCTCCATAGAAACTATGTTTGCATAAAAGCATAAAAAGTCATGAATATATCAAGGATAGATGTATCATGTGTTATGAAAGATAGGAAAATATTGAAATCTAAAATATATGTATTTAAATTAACCAAGGTTCAAATTATAAAAGGAGTCATATGGTATAATCTCCAAGGGTGAGAGGGTTGGACCAAAGATGTGTATCACTTTAGAATGCTCAAACCCTAATCAAGTATGTGAGTTCAAAATTAAATACAAATCTTAAGAAATCTAAAAGTAGATGATAAATTTATAATTATATTAGATCTAGAATGTCCTCAAATTAGTGAAGGTGTAGCCTTAAGGTCAAACCCTAAGGGCTATAAGTATAGATGGTTTCACCAAAAATGCATGAAAATTTTGACCTCTCATTGTGTTTATTCTAGAATAGTTGAATATATGCACACAAATCAAGCATTACTTGATGTAGATTAACTAATTATGATAATTGAGACTAGATAATTGGGAAATAAATACTAATTATAAATTTGATGCAAAGAAGGTTAAGGTACTTAGCTCTATAAATGGGAAAGAATAATTTTGATGTAATGGTAAAATCTACTTACCTTGTGTCTAAATATATATATAGATACTCTTTGTTTGAAAAATTCAAGTTGGAATCAAAACACATTATAAACCTTATGGTGGATCAAATTTATGGCTCTAGGTTGATCCCGCGAGCTCAAATTTGTCTTGTAGCATATAAACTTACTTTGGTGAGTTGGATGCCTTTAATTTTTAATTCATTTGATTCTCTACTCTTTGCTAACTATCAAGGATTGGTGATAGTTAGAATTACCTTGGGGAGATTGTCAAATCACAAGAGTTGTGGTGTCTTAGGTTGACTCCTTGACTAGATCAACTTAATGGTCATGAAAATGGTTGAAAACAACACTCTTTAGTCATACAAATGCTCCAAAACAATTTGATGCAGAATTAGGTTGTATTTTAGCAATCCAAAACAAAGTGTTTCTAGAATTATTCTCCTCTTTAATGCATAATATTTTTGATATGATTGGATGATTTATGAATGCACATTGAATGTCTTTAAATACCACTATATAGCAATAAATCATGTAAAACATGTACCAATACGACTCATGTGGGAATGAAATGGGAGGGACTTAGCATAAAATGAATTTTAATTTTTGAATTTGAAGAATCGATTTCATTATTGACGAGATCAAATCTTAGAATAAGAAAATGCTAATAGTGATGTAGGGAATGAATACAAAGACATAAGAGCAATAATAGACATAATAAATACATAATATTTGTAAATATTTATAAAACAAAAATGAGAATTAGAATGGATATGCAAATTTCATCACCAAAATCTTTATTAGAATCTTATATGATGGATTTGAAAACAATTGCTAGGGGAGAGGGCCCAATAGTGGTGCGGGTACCAATAGTTGTCATAGTACATGTACATTCAAAGCCCAATATTTTCAAAGTATGGAACTAGTAATTGTAAGAGAGGATCCAATAGTTGAACAAAATATGCCCATTACATTCAAAAAGCAACAAATCATATGATGCCATATTGACACACTAAAATACATGACTTAATGCACCACTAATGGTCTAACTTTTTTTGGGGGTCTATTATGGCCCCTCAACAAAAAGCATATTGATGACACCTTTTTTCTCGGTCTATGTGGGTGAAATGAAACATTTGAAGTGTCCACATCCTTGGCCACTCCAGAATATAATTTTTTAATGTCAATGTTACATGTTCATTGCTATATCAACTCATAAAATTAGAATGCACCACTATTGAACCCTCTCCCCTGAACATTTTGATTCGTATAACTGCAAGAAGTGTCTGCAAATCCCACGTCGTCTTCTGATCACACGTGAAATACCCAGTTCAAATTAATGTCCTATAAGACATTAAAAATTCCAAAATACAGAAGCGTGTCAAACGTTGAAAGGAAGCTACCAAATCAAACGACAAGAACATAGCTTTTACTCCCACAAACGACACCATCTCCCACAATAAGCTTATCTGTCAGTGAAAGGAAGCTTACCTGTCAGTGTGGAGGTAACTTGAATAGAGGCAACTGTTCGTTAGGGGATTGTACATCTCCATTAATGGATAAGAAAGATGACGAACTAGCTATCAATAAAGAGAAGGAAAGATGAATAACTAGCCATCAATAAAGAGAAAGATGGATGAGAAGGGGGCAGTAAGAGAGGAAATGGGCAGCAATGGAGTATACATTGGTAAACGGAAGCTGAAAAGGTTCCTATGCTCCTGGGCTTGGTTCTGGAGAATTTTTCTCATTTTCTCTCTTCTCTTCTACACTCCAATGTTATTCTCCTCTGATCTTCTTCAATGGAGGGATTCCATTACCACAACAAGAACAGCAACAGAAAGTCTAACCAACATTGCTACAAGTGCAAAATTAACTAGTGCTTCTACTTATTCAGGTACATGGCCATCTTAAGAAACTTAAATTACAGTACATTTTTGCAGCAGGATTTTTTGAATGAATACTCAATTGCTGCTCATTTCCAGAGCTCTTAATGTCCCCTTCTCATCCATCTTTGCATCCTATATGACCAGATATAGAGTTGTCTAATAAAGGGGTTCTAGAATTTAAGATAAGGAGTCCGTGGATCTAGGACTTAGGATTTATATTATCAGAAACAGATGTTATAGTATAAAAGAGGTTTAAATTAATAAAATTTCGTGAGAAGTTTAAAATTAGAAATGATTATTTATCATTTTTTTGAAATGAAGTGTAAACTTATTATTGATTATTTTTATTAAAAAGTATGAAGAGGTTATGATTCTTAATGAATGATTTTATGATAATAACAAATTTTATCTTCAAACTGTCTTGATTTTAGATTGGTAGGTTGTTAGGTTATATAGTGTCCTTGCTTCTCTTAGATTCCTTCTTGTCCTTCAATATTAATGCCTATCGACCCTTTCAAAATCTCTGCTTATCTTAATCAGAAACAAATCTGTTCTTCAAAGAAATTTGAATTTTATCTTTAAAAGGAAAGGGAAAACTACATGTATAAGAATGAAATGACATTATCTTTGATTTAAAGCTTTTCTAAAGATTGGAATTTTATTATTTCTTTATCTAAATTTAATGCCTACTAGATTGTTTGGAGAAGACAGTTTAAAAAGTATTAGTGGGTGTTGAGAAAGCCGTCACAGGGCCAGCCACTCTTTGAAATCAATATCTTTGTTCTGAATATTTTGAAAGATATAATCTCTTGAAATATATGTTTTAAAAGTAAGTTTGTCTATGCAGGAGACCTTCGGGAATTGCAGACAGCATGGAACACCCTAACCTTTGGCTCTAACCCTTCTCGAAAGCACCTCAAGATTGCCCTTTTTGTTAAGAAATGGCCAAGGAAGGGCAAGGCCGGGGGCTTAGAACGCCGTGCTCAAACCCTGCACCGAATCCTTGCAGAACGAGGACATCAAGTCCATGTTTTCACAACACTTCTCCAAAACCCAACTGAAGTTCTCACCCAGGACAAAGCCATGCACTTTCACTTCACCAACTCCACTGATCCAGGAAAAATGTCTTCATGGTCTCTCTTTCAAAACATAAGCCAACAAGTTAAAGGCTTTGACATTATACACACTGAAAGTGTATGCTTACCCCACAAATATGCCAAGGGACTACCCAATGTTGTGGCTACCTGGCATGGGATAGGCTATGAAATCATACATTCAGACATTGTCCAAGAGCTTGCACGAGATCCAGGGGAGCCACGGGGTCGAACCCTAGAGCTAGCCCTAAAAGGACGAGTGGAAAAAGTAGTTGAAGAAATCAAATTCTTTCCCAATTACAGACACCACATTGCCACCAGTGACTATGTGGGGGATGTGTTGAGGACAATCTATATGTTACCAGTGGAAAACATACATATAATTTTGAATGGCGTGGACCCAGGAGTGTTTAGACCCAACCCAGTTAGAGGCCAAGCATTTCGAGCCTTGCACAACATTCCTTCAAATGCCCAACTTGTTGTAGGAATGGCAGGGCGTCTGGTTAGAGATAAAGGACATCCTTTGGTCTTCAAAGTTCTTCATCAGATGTTTATGGGTAACCAAAATAGCAATGTGTTTTTCCTAATTGCAGGAGACGGGCCTTGGGCCTCTAGATATACAGAACTAGGATCTAATATTAAGGTTGTGGGTTCTTTGAGCTCGGATCAATTGGGGGACTTTTATAATGCTTTGGATATATTTATGAATCCTACTTTGAGGGCCCAAGGATTGGACCATACATTGCTTGAAGCCATGTTGTGTGGGAGGGCTTTGTTAGCTACCCATTTTAGTAGCATTACAAGGAGTGTTGTACTAAGTGAGGAGTTCGGATATACTTTCAACCCAACTTATGAATCTCTCAAGAAGGGATTGGAAAGAGTTTTAGAGGATGGGAAGAAGGTAATAGAGGAGAAGGGAAGGGCTTGTAGGAGAAGAGCTTCTCTCTTGTTTACCGCTGAAAAAATGGCATCTGCTTATGAGCGATTGTTTCTATGTATTGCAAAAGGGGATAAGAATGACATGAAGTTATGTAAGTATCCCCTTCATTTTGATTGATTTCAAAGCTATTTATATGGGCTTGTAAGTGGATAATGTTCCATATAGCTCTTACTAAATTTCAAAGCTTATTTTTATTTTGTCATTGTTTTTGAGAGCCCTACACACTCTACTAGCTTTAATGTTCAACAAAGTTATAATTAATGTAAGTTGATGCTAGATTTGAGATTGATAATGTTAATGCAAATGCTCATTGTCCAACAAAATGTTTTATCAAAATCATACATATAATGTAATATTTATAAGATAGTCAAAATAGTGTTTGTTGGGACTCACTATATAGCATTTGATGAATGGATAAACATTTGATTCGTATAACTGCAAGAAGTGTCCACAAATCCTACGTCGTCTTCTGATCACACGTGAAATGCTCAGTTCAAATTAATGTCTTGTCTAATAAGAGACGTTAGAAAATCCAAAACACAAAGTTGGGGGACAATTGGCGATTGCATATCCAAAATGGTGATGACGATCAATCAAAAGTTACCATACAATAAGAGAAGCGTTTCAAACGTTGAAAGGAAGCTACCAAATAAAACGACAAGAACATAGCTTTTACTCCCACAAAGGACACCATCTCACAATAAGCTTACCTGTCAGTGTAGAGGAAACACGCGTAGAGGCAAATGCATGTTAGGGGATTGTACATCTCCATTAATAGAGAAGAAAGATGAAGAACTAGGCTTTCAATAAAGAGAAAGATGGATGAGAAGGGACATTAAGCGAGGAAATGGGCGGCAATGGAGTATTCATTTATAAACGGAAGTTGAGAAGGTTCATATCATTTTCTCTCTTCTCTTCTACACTCCAATGTTATTCTCCTCCTCTCATCTTCTTCAATGGAGGGATTTCATTACCATAACAAGACCAGCAGCAGAAAGTACAAGCAACAGTTGAAAATTAACTAGTACTTCTACTTATTCAGGTACATGGTCATCTTAAGGTACTTAAAGTATAGCACATTTTTGCAGTAAGATTTTTTATTTGTTGGTTAGTTTTGTATCTTATATGAGTAGATATAGGGTTGTATTGTAAAGGGGTTCCTCAATGTCAAAAGTTATTCTTAAAATAAGGAGTCCATTGGTCTATGATTTTGGGTTTATATTAATAAATAGATGACGTAGTATAAAAGAAGATTAAAGAAATAATGTTTTGTGAGAAGTTTAAAAATAAGATAATTATCTTATTTTTAAACTTCTCTATCTTATTTTTAAACTTCTCATAAAACATTATTGTTTAGCATTTTTAATTGGAAGGAAGTATAAAATTATTATTGATTATTTGATCATTAAAAAGTGTGAAGAGATTATGACTCTTAATGAACGATTTCATGATAATAACAAATTTCATATTCAAATTTTAAAGCAAAGGAAATTTCAAAGAATAGGAAAGGTGAAACTTATGTAAGGATGAAGTGGCATTATCTTTGATTTAAAAGATTGTAAAGATTAGAATTGTATTATTTTCTTATCTAAACTTAATGCCTACTAGATGTTTGTAGAAGACAGTTTAAAAAGTATTAGTGGGTGTTGAGAAAACCCTTATTCAGGATAACCATACTTTGGGATCAATATCTTTGTTCTAAATATTTTACAAGATGTAATCTCTTGAAGTATATGTTTTATAAGTAACTTTGTCTATGTAGGAGACCTCTGAGAACTATGGATAGCATGGAACACCCTAACCTTTGGCTTTGACCCTTCTCCAAAGCACCTCAAGATTTACCTTTTTGTTAAGAAATGGCCAAGGATGGGTAAGGTTGGGGGATTAGAACACCATAGACAAACCCTGCAATGAATCCTTGCAAAACAAGGACATCAAGTCCATGTTTCACAACACTTCTCCAAGACCCAACTGAAGTTCTCACCCAAGACAAAGCCATGCACTTTCACTTCACCAACTATAGTGATCTGGGAAAAATGTTTTCATGGTCTCTCTTTCAAAACATAATCCAACAAGTGAAAGGATTTGACATGCACTGAAAGTGTATTCTTGTACCCCAAAAATATTCCAAGGGACTACCCAATGTTGTGGCCACCTGGCATGGGATAGGTTATGAAATCATACATTCGAACATTGTCCAAGAGCTTGCATGAGAACCAGGGGAGCCACAGGGTTGAACCCTGGAGCTAGCCCTAAAAGGACAAATGTAAAAAGTAGTTGAAGAAATCAGATTCTTTCCCAATTACAAACACCACATTGCCACCAGTGACTATGTGGGGGATGTGTTGAGTACAATCTATATGTTTCCAATGGAAAACATACATATAATTTTTAATGGTGTGGACCCAAGAGTGTTTAGATCCAACCCAGTTAGAGGCCAATCATTTTGAGCACTACACAATGTGCTTTCAAATTCCCAACTTGTTGTAGGGATGGTAGGGGGACTAGTTAGAGACAAAGGACACCCTTTGGTCTTCAAAGTTCTTCATCAGATGTTTATGGGTAACCAAAATAGAAATGTGTTTTTCCTGATTGTAGGGGATAGGCCTTGGGCCTCAAGATATGCAGAACTAGGAACTAATATTAAGGTTGTGGGTTCTTTGAGCTCGAATCAATTGGAGGATTTTTGTAATACTATGGATATATTTATGAACCCTACTTTGAGGGCCCAAGGATTGGACCATACATTTCTTGAAGCCATGCTATGTGGGAAGGCTCTATTGATGCCTATTTTAGTAGCATTACAAGGAGTGGTGTTCTCTGTGAAGAGTTTGGATATACTTTCAACCCAACTTATGAATCGTTCAAGAAGGGATTGGAGAGAGCTTTAGAGAATGGGAATAATGTTTAATAGAGGAGAAGGGAAGGTCTTGTAGGAGAAGAGTTGTTATCTTATTTACTGCTAAAAAAATGGCATTTGCTTATGAGCAATTGTTTCTATGTATTGCAAAGGGGCATAAGAATGATATGGATTTATGTAAGTATCCCCTTCATTTTGATTGATTTCTTGAATCCTATCTATATGGTCCTAAAAGTGTATAATGTTCCATATAGCACTTACTAAATTTCAAAGCTTATTTTGTCATTATTCATTGGAGTCCTACACACTATACTAGCTTTAATGTTCTGAAAAGTAGTTGTATATGTAAGCTAATGTTAGATTTGAGATTGATAATGTTAATGCAAATTCTTATTTTCCAACAAAATGTTTTATCAAAACACACTTTAATTTAATATTCACAAGATAGCCAAAATAGTGTTTGTTGAGACTCACTAAATAGTATGTGGCATATGGATATTGTTGCATAAATTATGTACCATTTTATTTGGAATAAATTAATGTTTTATTAATCTAAAACCAATCACAATATTTTGGTTTGATTGGATGTTTTGTGGGTAGGGTCCCTCCAAAAGCATGCTCAAAGAATAGGTTGGCAAGCTTGGAGCTCGCATGGAATCCAACTTGTTGCCATGGAAAACCCTACTAAAGGAATTTTTGTCTTTTACTTTGTCAAAGAAAACCATGCCAAGGTTGTGCTTAGTCATGGCCCCTAGCTTGTCCATACCTTAGTGATAGTTTTCAAACCCTTGACATGAGACTTTTTCATCTCAAATGACAAGTCTTGTAAAGTCCTTATTTGGGTTCAATTTCTCCACTGTCTTTTATCATGCTAGAACTTTTTGAGCTAGATAGCCTCATCCATAGTCAAAGTTGTGTGCCTCAAACTAGAACAATTATTTTCATCTATTCCTTAGTGGTGAGTTTTTGTTGAGGTAGACCTTTCCAAGGGCTTCAAAGACTCTATTGATATTCAAGTTGTCCAAACTACCTGTATACCCAATGCATCCTCTATATTAACTTTATAAACACCCATTATCACTTTTTGTCCTTAGAACACAAGATTCAAAATTATTTTTTGTCTTTCCTACATTCAAATGCCATTGCACAACCCTCTTATAGGTCACCACCTCTTGTCAATGAAGAGTAAGTTTGGTTTGCTATTGTCACCATAAAGCCAACAAATCTAGTAACAACAAGGCTTCACCTATACTTTCCAACTCTAATAACTATGTTGCAGAAAATGTTTCAAAGCCTCCAAAATCAAGTGAATTTATACTTCATCTTTTATGGGAGACTTCTAGTGAGGAGAAAATAGTGTGGAGTCCACTTGTGATGCCAACTTTATCATGATCAATCATGATCAATTTCTAACCTACTTCCCCTCCCACTACTAGGCAAAGGAGGTCTTATATATTCTACTAGGGAAAATGGAGGAAGGAGAATTTGTGCCAACCAAATGGTAGCAGGTGCCTCTCCACTTCTAGATAAGAATTTTTTATGCACATGAATTTAATTTATAAAACAATTATTCTACTCTAGAGTGAGCTAGATAATGAGGAGATGCCTCTTGACACTCATTTATGAATTGTATTTCCTATAGTTTTGGGGGTCTAATAGAACTCCCATACAAATATTCATCTTGTGATGTTCTTCTATAATTATCAAGTTTAACTATTCTTTGTTTGCAGGAGGTTAAATTTCCTAGTTTTATGTGTTTTGTTGTGTGCTATGTGATTTGGCCTTCCAACCATGTTTTGTGTAGTCATCGTGAACAAAGTTGGGGTGGATTTGTCACCTTTCTATCCCTTATATGCCATCAAAATTTAGTGGACATAGATGTGACCCCACTAATCATACACTATGGGCCCTTTTTAGCATTAATAAACATTTTTTTGGTGCTACTAATGTTTATTCTTCAAATGATGTGGTTAAGAGATCTCCCTTCTAATGAGTGATTGTCATTTCAATGCCTACTACCACTTGGGTTTTTTGTGTAGATATTAACATGATTCAAATGACTCATAATAATTTTTTGGCTTTTACAATGCATTAGATAGATGGAAAAAGAGAGGCTTGGTTCTTCATGCACTATAAACTAGGGGGGTTTGATCCCAATATTGGTTGCTAATAAGACCATATAATGTGGAACACTTGTACTAATTTGTACAAGTTGCACTTGGAAATTTTTCAAAGAGACTATATTGAGCCATAATGTCATCCCAATATTTTTCACCTTTGCTAGTTGTTATTCCTAGCTAGTGAAGCCCTTTTCAAACATTGTCATATTTTACTACTTCAACATAAATTCATATTGAATGGAAAGTTTCCAAACTCAAGGCCATGAACATGTAGTTTTTTCTTAACATGTCAATGCTCACTTGAAAGGCCACACCAACTCCCATTTATTGTGTCTATAATTTAGAGACCTATCCCATACATGGGACCAACTGGATATCCTTGTGGAATGATGGAATAATTCATACCACTCATTTTCTCTATATTTATGGGCATCAGTTAGCCTACTTCAACGACTACTCATATGAGGCCACCACCTTGGACCTTTATAGAACCACTATAACTTTAGAAGCAAAATTGTTCAATTTACCTTCTTAGCTTTGTGTGTTTTAGCTCTATCACTAGAATTAGGTTGTAGATGCTCATTCTACATGGGGGCTTGAGTCAAATTAAGGCTAATATTCACTAGCTCAAGATTGGAGACAAAGTTTTGAAGGGATTTTTTAGATCTTACTTGCTTTCTATTCTTCACATTCAATTCAAAAAATTCATGAAGAGAAACAAGTGTTGAAAGAGCTTCTTGATATTATTTAGGATTTTTTCTAGCACTATGAACAATCTTTTGCTACTCAGGAATATAGCTTGGCTTGGTTGGTTTCTTTATAGTAATGCATCTATATGGCCCCCTACTAGGTTTCCAATTCCTAGCACATTCTTTATGATCAACCTCTTACTAAGAAGACTTGTAGGGAGTTGTGTTCACAATGACTAATGATAAGGTTTCTAATCTAGACAAGTTCCCCTATGAATTTTGCAAAAACTTTTAAGATATTGTGGGAGATGACCTCTATAAAGTCTATATTGAAGCTTTTCATTCCAATTCTTTAGGAAGTATAATTAATAAATAAAATGTTAAGTTCATACATAAAGCTAGTGATCCTAAAGAATTTTTTCAACTATCATATGATCACTCTTGAACATTTCCTACAAAATCATTGCCAAAGCTCTAGCTCTCATGATTTTCCCTATGCTTCCTCAACTTGTTCATTATAACATGCAATACAAAATCTAGATTTATTTTGAATAATATAATTAGGGTAAGTGCAAGAAGTTAGGTCCACAAAGAGGGGAAGTTTCGGCCAATTTTTTTTTATGGAAATGGATACCCATTTAGGAATGAGATCCTAATCCTTAGATCAAGATCTCATCCCTAAATGGGTACCCATTTCTAAAATAGAATGGGTACCCCTTTTAGGAATGGGATCCCAAGCTCCTTAGATCAAGATCTTGTTCTTAAATGAGTACTTGTTCTAAAGTGAGTACATGTTCTATTTTTAGAATGGGTACCCATTATAAAGTGGGCACCCATTCTATTTTTAGAACAGGAACCCATTTTAAAGAAGGTACCCATTCTAAAAGAATTGAAATCCCAACCCACTTTTTTATTTGGTTTTAGGGTCAGGAAAGGCTTGGTAACCCAACCCTTAGCCTTGGACCTGTAACTAAAAGACTAAGACAATGCCAAGAGAAATAAGTGACTTTGGCAATATAACTAACAACCCTTTTTTAGAAATTGTTTATGAAATTAAAACCCATTATAGATCGCAATGCCTACTTTTCAAATATGTAATTTTTTTATGATTGGATTGTTTTTTCTATTTTTTAATTAATTCCTAAGGAAATTGGTCCATAAAATTGAAGTGTCAAGTTTTTTTATTCTTTTAATAACTTTTAATTTGGTAACTTTTTTGCAAAATAAATTATATAACATCAAATCTACAAATAATTCTTTATACAATAATTTTTTTTTCAAAGAATGATTAGTTTAGGTCAAATTGGTGTTAGGTACACAATGGTTTTCCAAAACAACAATTAAGGCCAATGAAAATTAATAAAGTATTTAGAAAAATTATAAAAAAATCAACATCAATTTTAGTTTTGTTACACATATTTTTTTGTATTGACTATATTTTTTGTTACACATCTTTCCCACAAGGTGCAAAGTAATTTTATTTACGTAAAATTATGGTGTCATACACATGCATGAACATGGTCCTAAAAGTGACTATTAAAAGTGGTTTTACGGGTCTATTAAAAATGAGTTTTTATCATATGAGTATAGAATAAATTACATATTTAGAAACTAAACTCAAAATAATAAATTTCATATTACTCAATGTGTAAGTGCTTCAAATTTTCAGTCGATGTGACAAATTCTAAAAATTAGGAAAAATACCCACTTTTTGAACATTGTGTAGACCCAACTTCTTGCACTTTCCCATTACTACCTGGGAAGGAATGGAATGGGCATGCCACTCTTAACAACCAACTATTTTTATTAAGATGTATTTTTTCAAAGCCTATGACATTGAATAGCCATTTATCCTTGTCATTCTCCAAACACTTGGTTTTAGACACCACTGCATTCAATTTATGGACATGCTAGTTTGAATCTTTGTCCTACCTCATATTTTTAGTCATCAATCAATTCCTTTTAGGATTACCAATTCCATCTAGAAAGGATGTACTATTTCCCAAAAACTTTATGTTCTCTCTACCAAAGGATTTGGCTACCTCCTTGCTCATTAGGAATCTCAATCCTTAGTCAAAGAGATAACTCTTCTCAATAGCTAGTCAATGGTCAATTTTTTCAATAACTCATTTCTTACATTAATTGAGGAATAAAATAATGTAACTCAATCCCTTTAGTGTATGGACATCTTTTGCAAGGATTTTGGTCTAAGTATTTAGTGGAAAAAGACTAGATTATATAGGGATTGCTTTCTTCCTAAGCCAAATTAGATTGGTTAGTTCAACTAGAAAAGTATTGATCATGGGGAATTTTACTCACAGAATTTGTTTCTTTTTAGCCCTTTCCTTCCATTCTTCAACAAGCGTTATTTGACAAAATTAAAAATAGCTATTGCTATTGGATTACTATAGTGTAGAAAATTGTACTCTCTTGAAGAAAGAGGAAATTTCACACTTAATTTGGACCTATTTTGGCACCCTTGCATTAATTACTCTTTAAAAATCACCATTCATAGGCCCCTAGGACCCATTATTTTGGACCTTAAGACTTATTCCACTTAAAAAACATATAAAATCCTGAAAAAAAGCATTCAAGATATTCAAATCTTGAAAAACCACCTCAAAAACCTTAGGTGGGACCCATTCACCACCTTGGGCGAATGAGTCCCCTTTGGTGGGACCCATTCACCAAGAGTGGCGAATGAGTCCCTTTTGGCACATTTTTCAAGTTTGAGTAGGAAATTCACCAACTTAATTCAAATTTCTAGTGGACGTCAGTCTTTGAGGTCTAAATAATGATCAATTAGGTGTTAGTGCCTATAAATATAAGTTTTTAGGTCATTTTCAAGGGATCTAAGCAACCTAAGTAAGAAAATTCAAGAGTCAAATATTGAGAATCTTTCACAAGAAGATTCACAAGTCTATTTGTAGCAAAGTTGAAGCTTTGGAGTAGCATTCAAGGATTTTTGTAGGTCTTCAAGCTCACTTTTATTCAAGATCTAGCATTGTCAAGAGTTGATCATGGATTCCTATGGTGAATCATGAGGAATTCTAGGTTGGGGAGGTGCAACTAGCCATCAAACCAAGCCTAAGGACTTGTTTCTAAGTGATTCCATCTTCCATTGTCTTTCAAATTTCATCCTAAGGAAGGTTTGCATATCATTGAGATTCATTTGAGGTGATTTAGGATCTCCTAGAGTTATTCTTGATTTATTCAAGTTTCATTCACGCATCTTGTTCTTGCATATTAGAATAGGATTGCATTATGTTTCATATTTCCTTAGTCTTAGACACACTTAAGGATAGGTTTGCATGCACATTTCATTATCTCTTTCAAGGTTTGGTGAGGAAACCACCCATTAAAATGGGTGAAACCACAATAGTGGTTTACAATTGAGAAGAGGAAGGAAAATCAACTTTTTAAAAATTTCAATAGGAAGGATGGTTCGGCCGAACCACTTAAAGGTCAATGGAGAAATAGTATTTTAAAGGGGTTCGGTCGAACCCATGTTCGACCGAACCATGTTGAATTAGGGCACATTTATAAATCAAACCCTATCACTATCAAACAAAAAATGAACTATCAGACCTGGAGCTCATGCACGGCGAACAACGAACGTGATTGACAGGGAACGACGAAAACTTGCAACGGGACCACCATTTCAACTTGAAATATCGAACTTGGACATCCATTAGCAGGTTGGCATTCTTTCACAGTGATTTAAAATTCCATTTGTTTGTAAATTTGTAAACTCCAATGGATTCCATGAGACCAAATTTTTCTGGTGAAATGAAAACAAATTGAATGAAAAGAAAATTCCAAACAAAATTTTCATTTAAAACTTGAAGGCACATTATGAGAACAAAATTTATTGTTTATAATGAATATACCCTGTTTGAAGCTCTCATTTTGGCTCACGACTGTGAATTGCATTTGCTTGAAAGTTTCTAAAACCTTTTTAAAACAATACCCATTATTTAAAATTTGGATTTACAACTACCAATTGCATTTGCTTGAAAGTTTCTAAAGCCTTTTAAACAAACCCAGTTTTCAACCAAATTTGGATCTACAGCTGCCAATTGCATTTGCTTGAAAGTTTCTAAAGCCTTTTAAACAAACTCATTTTGTAAAATTGGGCTTTACAGCTACCAATTGCATTTGCTTGAAAGTTTTTAATATTCATTTGGCTTTACAGCTGCCAATTGCATTTTCTTGAAATTTTCTAATATTTTCCCCAATAGCAATGCATATATGCATGATATTATAAAAAAATTGGGACCACTTCAATGCTTCTTTTTCATAAGAACACATACCCCAATTGGGGCCTCAACCTTTGTAAAAACACTACCTTCTATTACTAATTCATTATATCATTTCTTATATACTAGCATTAACCTAACAATGAGATCTTCCTACTAATATTTTTGTTCATCTTTAAACCAAGTTTACTCAAACCTCTAATTAGAATTTAAAACTATTAGAATTATGAAGAAAATAGTCAACATCTATAGCCCGAAGATTTCCCCAAAATGTATAATCAAAATTTAATTTTGTTCCATCTTGAGGATATTTCCAACCTACAAGTATATCCATATTTTAGTTCTCTCTATATCCATTAATAGATTATGTTGAAGGCATTGCTTAAATTATCAACATGGAGATATTATTTGTGAATATTATTATAGACTTATTTTTCTTGTAAACTTGAATTCAAAATTATACTTGAATGGAACCTTAGAAAAATTAATAGGCTAGATTTATTGCTTCTATATTATTGGTTGCATAACACTATCTTAATTATTCTTTGGATAAATTTTTATCTAAGTGATTGAAATGTTCAAATTGATTTTCAAATTGGTCACTCCACGAGTCTAGTTCTAGAGAATAATTTTAAGAATAAAAATCTATTTTTGTTTAGTGAATCAATAAATTACATCACCTCTTAATTGGATGAATTGTTGTAATGGAGTGCAACATTTACCATAGTTTTATATAAATGATATCACATTTTTTGTGGCATTTTTCCAAATAATTTGTGTGGTGTTTATATGCATGCCTATTTTGCATACATTTAAGTAAAACTAGGCATAGTAAAAAATTCTACTAAATTGAGCAAATATTATTCAATGAGTGAATAATATTTGTAAGAGGAAGAAATGAAAAAGAAAATAGGTTTGTATTCTTTTCAAAGAGAAAAGATCAATAAAAGTAACATAACTTACAACATTAAAGAAGAAAACAAATAATATGTAGAAAAACATTGCAAAGTTATATTATGATAAATAATATTCAAGTAAAGAAATTATAATGTGCTTGAAGAATGAATATAAGTTAAGAATAAAGTAAATCAGAAGAATTTTTTCAAATAGGAAATTTTTATTGTAGTCAATAGAAATTATATAAAAATTGTATGAAGAATTGTTGTAGTATATATAATGAAATATTATAACATAAGTTAGAAATAGAATGTTAGATATAACTAGAGCATATAATGTTTTAGTGGCCAAGAATAATAATGTAGAATAAATGTAACATGCAACAAAGAGAAACCAAGTGTTGTAGTGTAGGAAAATAAAAATAAATAGTAATTTTGTTTCATGCAAGAGTAGAATGAAGAATGCTCCAATGTAAAGAATATATAGAATATAAGTGTCGAAAAAATACTATTATACTGCATTTGTAGAATTTTAAGGATTAAATGGAGCGTATGAGGGATATATTACACTTTTGCATATAAAAGTACATAATGCCTTTCAAATTTGAATAAAAAATAGAGATTGGTGTTAAAATAGGGAAGAATAGAATGTAATGGGATGAGATAAAGTTTTGGAAAAAATGTGTTAGAAAAATTGGACAAATAATGAGAAAAAAAAATAATTTTGTAGATATTTTTTCAATCCTTTCAAAATTAGTTATAAAAAAGGACATTTTTGAGATGTTAAGAATAAAATCCAACATATTATGAAAATAGAGAAAGCTATTATAAGACATTGTATGATTAGAATGAAAATTCTTTCTTTTGTTTCTTGTAATTTGGTATCAAGAATGGACTATTGTAAGTATTTTATAAAATAGTAGCAAGAGGAACATGCATTTCAAAAATATAGTTGTATGATTAGAATGAAGATTCTTTATTTTGCTCCTTGTAAAGATGTCAAGAATGGACTATTGCAAGTATTTTATAAAATAGGAAGATTTATCATTTTAAAATGGTAGTGAGAGAACATGCATTTTGAAAATACAATAATTTGTATTAAAAAGTAGTTTAAATAAAAAAAATGATAAGAGGATAATTGTATTTGAGTTTTGATAAAATCTTTAATTAATTAAAGATAAATTTAATTAAAAATAATTTAAAATGTCTTAGTTAGTTAGAATTTTTTATTCAAGTAAGAAGAATGATTTAAAAAAAAAAATTGTTAGGATATTTTTAGAGTCATGAAGATGTTTATATAATTGTGTATTTAATGTTTGAAACAATACATAAATAATAAAATGTTAGAAGACGACAAATACATAAAAATATGAAATTTAACATAATTAAGTAAGAAAATATGAGATTGCCACTTAGATCTAGGAGAAGGTTAGGAAAGAGGGTTAAATGGGCCCTAAAATTATGCTATGGATATAGATGCTAAAACGTGAGCATGAAATATAAATTAATATTGTAGTGTATGCAATTCTTGACATCATATTTTCTTTCACTTTAACGGGCTAATGTCACTATATGATAAAACATAATTAAAGTATAAAAAATAAATGCTAAAAGAAAAACATGAAAATAATCAAACATTTTGGATACATAGAATGATATACAATGTGTTAAATGATCAAGGAGTTGATTCCCTTTCAAACTAAGATATGCAAAACAAGCATGTCAAAAAACACAAAAATCTACAATATATATATATGTTAGAATAATACAACCAATAATACAAAGTATGCCAACAAATCATATATAATCCAACATAAACATTATACATGTATAAAAGGAAAAATGTCAAAATTACAAGGGTTGTGAGAGTATATGCCCCCTTAAATAATTGTATAAAAGAAATATATGTAGTTATTTTTAAGGTAACTAGAGGGGAATATAAAAATAAAAGTAGTTCATCACTAATTTTACAATAATACAATAGATCATTATCTAATGTAATCATGAAAGTTTTACTTCCATATAAAAAACTTTACATATTGGTACATCCAATTAGATGGAACAATCCCTATTGCATGAATCGAAGGTTTTCCGTGAAGGAGTTTATAATAAGAAATTTATTCCCTATCATAACATGGAATAACAAGTGAAGCGAAATAGGGCTTGATTCTAGATAAGAAAATAATAGTTCCCAAAGGATCTCATCGAATAATAACAAAACCTTTAATAGAAAATTTAGGAAGAGTAAGATTAGAAGTATAAACAAAAATACATTTTAGGAATTAATGACTACAAATATTAAGATTAAAAAACCATTTTCAATCAATGTATACTTAATGCTCATATAGGTTTAGTACCAAAAATGATTAGAAGATAAATAATCTTCTATTAAACCACATTGAAGTGAAGTTTAGATGGAAGAAATGTAATCTCCATAATGCCAGTATATAATACACCCAATTTGGGCAACTATTTCAATAGGCTTAGTAGAAGAGGGAATATGGATCTTTTGTATAGAATTATGAAGAAACTCATGATATTAAGGTGAAGTTTAAATAATATCCCAAAGAGAAATATTATATACTAAAGTTCTTTTATACTATTATACTCTTTAGTGTAGATTAAAGGAATACAAGAAGTCAACATGAAATACTGGGATTAGATAAAGGAAGAGGAACAATCTTAGTGTTGGTTTGTTAGTTTCACCAAGTGTTATAGGTATTCATTACTACATAAAATTTAAAAATAAGAGTTTCAAGTATAATCATCAACAAAATAAAGGTTGAAATAAGATGGGTCAACAAGGGATAATTCCTAGGTTCGTTAGGAATACCTACCTAGATCATGAAAACTAAAGAAGATGGCGGGATGAAGTAAAATACCCACACAAAGATTTGGAACATCAAGAATTGATCATTATGAATCATTATAGAAAGCTCTAATCCATTATATCTAGTTGTGGAATTTGTATAGGCAACTTTTAAATTTTAAAAAATGTAAGAGTTGATTTATTTGACTATAATATCCAAGAAATTTATAAAAATAAGAGTAATAAAATAATTATTAAATATTATCTTTAAATGAGTAAATATAACCATATTTTCACATGGTGGATTTTATATTATCTATAAGATTTGGGGTAATAGAAAAAATATGTGCAAAGATAAAATCAAGTCATTTTATCCTATTCTTTCGTTATTTCTTTCTTTTTGTACTAGGGTTAAATCTTCATCTAGGTTTGTTGTGTACTTATAAGAAACCTTTGTTCCTTAGTATCATGTTCTTGTACATTGTATAGTAACTTTCATGATAAATATTATGTGCATGTGTCCTTTCCTCCTATCAGATTTTGTTTATAATGGATATGAGGAAGTTTATTTCTAATTTTCTGGTTTCCTCCTTATCAAAATATTGCTTCAATAATTTAGAAATCATATTTACAAGCTTATATCATCTCTCTCATTTTCTTCTCTTATTTGTACCTTCAATAATGACTAAATTGATTTTACATGACCACCAATGTTAAGTAATGTTTCTTTCCCTTTATTACTAGTTATAGGAAATAAATCTTAGATGCAAACTTTATCAATATTTTTTAAGTCTTTAATGGCACATTTTGTACTACAGTGCACACTTGTAAATTTAAAATTTAGAACTATTTTAGATTATGTTTTGTGTGAAATCTAGTAATTTAAATATTTTGATTATTAAAAACTAGATAGATGTTGAATGTTTTTTTGTTAATGGTATGAAAATATTATTGATGAGTAGATGAATTATTAGAACTGTTTTAGATAAATATATTCTCTATATCTAGATATATTATTTACTAAGGTCTCATTGCTCCTTTAGGTGTACATACATATATAACATGGAAAATGAAGATGTTCCACTTGTAGAAAATTTATTTGGAAATACCACTAATGAGATTAAAAAATTGAGAGATTCATTAGCATAGCATGCAAACCCAGGGATATATACTAAACCATGCATGTTAATATTGCATAGTCTAGAAAAACTAAAAGATGAACTTAAGAGGACTAGTGCATATTCCTGAGATAGAGTAGCTACTATTCTTTCTCATATGCAGGAAGAAGTACATGGTGACTTCCCCTTAAACAAATACAGGATAGTGTGACCAAAGAAATGATAAGATCCACTTGTTTTCCATTTTATCAAAATGTGCGTAAGGTTAGGGGATACTAGGTCAATAGATGTGTCGATGATGTTATGGCCTCATTGATCTACCCATGATTTCTCTCAGCACATGGTTTATACCCAAACAATGACCATATTCCATTGTATTTTGTTCAGCAACTGTATGTTGAGGTCCATTTGGGCCTCAAAGTCAACTACCTGGACATTCCACCATATGTTGGTCAGGGGCGTGGCAGGATTACTAGTAGGCCCACCTATCGTCGAGTAGATAGACCACCCCCAGTGTTTAGGGTATTGGTTGGTGAGAGGTATCCTGCTCTCACCCCAGCTCTAACCCCCATAGCAGATGAGGTTGTTGTTGCTTCCCAAAAGGAAGCAATTGACACTGTAGGTGACATTGTGGCTGCCACCACTAGGATATCTGATGATCATGTAGGTCAGTATTTGATGTCCAAACATTCCTGATCCATGCCATTTTCAGCATAGTGGACCACCATGGATCCTTTTACAACAGTCGGCATCCCTACTCCTACACAGCTTGATGCACTTACAGGAGATATGGCATGCAGGACTCTACATTGTTTGGTTGAGGACATGTTGGAGGCATATGCCCACATTGCATTAGACAATGGGATCGGTATAGATCATGTTAGAGATCATTTGAGATGCAGAGGTTGTTCAGTTCTAGGATCCCATCACTCTCAGCCCAGCACTAGACCACGTCAGGATCCACCCACAGATCATTCGGTAGCTGCACAAACTATGGGTTTTACTGACATGTTGACTAGTTTTGGTTTGTCATCACCGATTGCATCTCACCTTCATAGTCCTCTTCACTCATCATTTATGGCATGACATGAGATAGATCAAAGGGATGCAGATGTTGATTCGTCACTTGACCATATATTTGATATGGTGGAGGCATCCATTTCAGAGGAGTTAGGTCATATGATATCAGATGATGTGCATGTGCATGTTTCAATTCCTTCTTAATTATTTTTAAATTTTAGTTTTAACTTAGAGATATTCATGTATTGATATATGTATATATATTGTAGGTGGACATACCTCATGTCACTCCTAGCCTTGTTCCTCCAGATCATTTACATCGACATGACTCTGTGGATGAATCTACTGCCAGTGGAAATAGAGTTTTAAATTTTTATATATACACATGTATATGTACATGCATATGTATGCACATAGATTTAGATAGATATTTAAAAATATACAAGTACATTCTTAAAAATAACTTTCATAAAATTTATTTAATATAAATTATATGTATTTAACACATTTTTTACACATTTTTTATTTGCAGGACTCGGCACATCCATCAGAGTAAGACCGTTCTCATTCAGATGGTCGTTCGACTAGGAGTCGACATTCATATTAGGGCCTACACTAGATCTATGATCTTTACTACATGTATTTGCTTATATGATGATCTTTAGTATTTGACATTTGATGGCCTTTGCTTATATACATACATTTGGCTTTTTGCTTATATACATACATTTGGCTATTTTCTTATATGATGATTTTTAGTATTTGACATTTGATGATCTTTGCTTATATATAGACATTTGGCTATTTTCTTATATACGTACATTTGGCTCTTTGCTTATAACATGTTACATATTTATACATTGAATCTATTTACATGTATGTATGTGTTTGCTTATGTTTACATGTTTATATGATATATGTATACATTTGCTTATATTCAATATACATACAATTGCTTATTTGATGACCTCTTAGAACTTACATTTCCTTATATTTGATCTCTAGTAGAATTTTAGGAAATGAACATGCCACTTTATAATTAAGTTCATTCATGTGTTGACCACAATAAATAATTTGCACACACACCCATTGAATTTTATAGTAAGAAGTCAAAAATTATAAAATAAATGACTCTCAAGCTCAAGTAGACTAATGATATTTTATAAACGAGTTATAAAATATAATTATAAAGAAGAGGTAGGAATATTCGTTTTATAATTATATACCATCCTTCAAACACTTTCCCTCTAAGTTATAAATTTTTTATGTTAAACTATTTCATAAATAATCTCTTAATCTACACCATTATTAAATTATACAAAAAAATTATTCTTTGAAACATTAAGAAAATTCAATTCAAATTATACCTCTATTGTATTTTTGACAGGTAACAAAATTCTAAAATTTCTCTAAGATATATGTTGCATATCTATACATTAAAAAACAACAAACTCCACAATGAAATAACTTGTTTGATTACCACTTGATTCATTTAATGATCTAGGATGTAGTTATTCCATACACTAGAATAATTTTTTCCCCATATGCATATAGATACAAGCTTATTTTTCATTATTCCATATCAAATTGCAAGATTAATTTGCATTTATATCAATTGGAGCTCGCGGATTTTGGAGACATCTTTAACTTGAAGAAGAAAATGGGACAACAAAGAAAAAGAAAAAATGCGGCTCAATGAAAATTGTCAAAAGAAAAACAAAAGAGGTGTGAACAAAACTTGGAAAATTATCATAGAAAGAAACAAGGTACACATGCTTGTTTCTTCTCTCTCTCTCTCTCAAGTGTGTGTTTAGGACTTTTATTAACATCTCAATTTTTTTTGCTTATAAATATGCATGCCTTTTATGAAAACCATGTTAGATTTAACTTGGAAACTTTAATACTAAAAAATAGTCATCTTGCATAGACATTACCTAAATTGCTTATCATCTATTTCCAATTGTTTTTGTTCCATGGAATTCTTAAGTTTAAAAATATTTGATTTTATTTGTTTCAACTCCACAAGTAAATAACTCATAGTCTCTCACTTTCTTTGCTTGCATGTAAATTCAAACAAGCAAGAAATTCTCAAGCGAAAGTTGAGCCAAATCTAGATATTGGATCAAA
>VDFB02169218.1:0-22104 GCA_007258455.2 Sequoia sempervirens
GGTTTTAAAAAAATTGCATTTCATCAGGATTTTCCACAAACTTCTAGCAATTAGAAAAGATTCGCCAATGGACATTATTTTTTTTCACGAAAAACAAAAAAAATTGCCACTAAAATTGATATTTTTATCAGGAAGTATACAAGATTCACCAGGATTTTATACCTTTGCTGAGGGGGGGGGGGGTTTCTTAAAGTTTTAGGAGCTCTGTTAGTGCAAGTGGATGATAATAACAAGGAAAGAGCATTATATTATATTAGCCAAACACTAGTGGGATATGAATTAAACTATTCACCCATAGAAAGAGCATGTTTATCCATCGTCTTTGTGGCATAGAGGTTGAGACACTACAAATTAAATAGAAAAGTAAAAATGATATCAAATGTGGATCCCTTAAAGTATCTATTGGCAAAGGAAACTCTAATAGGGAGGATCGCTAAGTGGGTAATGATACTTAGTGAATTTGATATAGAATACATTGACAAAAAAACTATAAAGGGACAAGTCATAGTAGATCAATTAGCGGAAGCACCTACGAAGGATCATCAGCCTCTATTGTCAGAATTTCTAGATGAAAGCATACTTCTAACTGATCAATCAAGTCGTTGGACCTTATACTTTGACGGGTCCCACACTCCATATGGCTCAAGAGCTGGTATATTATTTCTCACACCTTAGGGAGATAGTATACCCAAGGCTTACAAGATTGCCTTTCCATGTACCAATAAATTTTTTGAATATGAAGCACTCATCACTGGATTGAAGATGGCCATAGAATGGAGGATAAAGGAGCTACAAGTCTATGGAGGTTCCCAACTGGTAATAAGGTAGGTAAATGATGAATATCCAAATGAGGGATGACAAGCTAATACCATACAAAATAATGGTAGACAGTTTCAAGTAGTATTTTATCGTCATCACCTTTGAACAGGTTCCCAAAATCAACAACAGAGTAGCTTATGCTATGGAAACAATAGGTTCACTCCTTGACATTCACCAAAACATTCCTAAATACAAATTTCTTGTGGAGAAACTACTTATACCGACATTTGATATCCTAGAATCAGAACTTGTTTGTGATGTTGTTGGTCCTAACTCACCTTGGTACCAAGATATGTTTTCCTATATCCAACATGGTATCATACCCCCCGACTTAACGACAAACCAAAAGAAAACCTTTGTTCATAGAATATCGTGATTCACCATCTTAGGAGATACCCTATACAAATGAAGTCTAGATAGTACATTACTTTGGTGTCTCAATGTGGACAAAGCACAAATCGATTTACAAGAAGTGCACAAAGGTATTTGTGGATCTCACTCTAGTGGACCTAATCTAGTATAAAAGTTGCTAAGAATAGGGTATTATTGGCCCTCGATGGAGCAAGAATCCATTCCTTACTCAAGGAAATATCGCCAATTCCAACAACATAGTGATCTTGTTCATGCACCGACACAGGAGCTACGACCTATAACTACACCATGGCCTTTCTCGTAGTGGGGACTAGACTTGATAGGAAGATATCTCCCGCGTCATTCAATGGTCATAAATTTATCATAACTACAACAAAATACTTTACAAAGTGGATACAAGCCTTTCCATTAACTTACATCACAGGGAAGCAAATATCCAAGTTCATCTTGAATTATTTGATCCATCGATATGGAATTCCATAAACTACTATAATGGAAAACATAACCCCATTCAAGAACTAAGATATCTGTGAGCTTTGTTCAAACTTTTCTATCCAACATTGATTCTCAATGCTATACTATCCCCAAGGAAATGGTCAAGCTAAAGCATCAAATAAAACCATTTTGAAAATATTGAAAAAGATTGTTAATGGCGCCGACCGTGATTGGCATTTGCAGCTAAACCTAGCCTTATGGGCTTACCAAACCAACATTCATGCACCTACATGTGCCACACCTTTTTCTTTGGTCTACTGATTTGAAGTGATCCTACCTATCAAAGTCAAAATCCCATCATTGCGAGTATCCTTGAAAGGCATGGTCAACAATAAGGAATATCAAGTGTCCAGACTTAATGAGCTAGAGCTTCTAGATGAAAGACGTTTGAGTGCATTAAACCATCTCTAGGTTTATCAAAATCGGCTCAAGCGAAGTTACAACAAAAATATCAAGAACATAAGCTTTCAAATTGGTGACTTAGTATTGAAAGAAAATTAGAAGATCCAACTAAATTGGGATGGGAAGGGGAAGTTTGAACTAAACTGGTTAGGTCCCTTCATCATAACAACAACCTATGGCTTTGGAGCTTATCAATTGGATACTCCTGAATGAGAACCTTTAGCCGAACCTCTGAATAGAAGCCATCTCAAAAAAATTTATACTTGAGCGCATCAAAATATCCTAAAGAAAAAGCTTAAAAAGCAAAAAAAAGTCAAAAAAATCAAGAAAAATAGTAAAGAGAAATAAAATGTCCTCTAAGTGAAAACCACCTTGTGGCGCTTCTAGACTAGTACCATAGTGAAAACCTGGAAAACAAGCACTACATTTGAATTGACCTGCATCTCTATCTATCAACACTATCTAAAGTATCCACCCCATTTGTCCCATAATAAAACGTGTATCCAACCATGGCTCGATAATTGATAAAGTATTGGACCTTGTTACACCATGTTCATCAATCTACCCTAATGAACGTAATCGTGTCATGAAATAGGCGTAACTTCCTAAAATTGGTAGCAGATTAGATCCTTGTACATCCCACCACTAAAAAAAACCCATCAAAAATAAAAAACATCCAGAAAACAAGCAAAATTACAAAAAAGTTAAAAGCATCAAAATCCCAGAAACACTTTATGTTTTGAGTCAACACCAAGTGAACTACGATCCTTTGCATGGATAACGTAGGAAAGGCCATCATCGATGAGCCCCTGAGGCCCTAGGGTAGTCCCCCAAAACAAACAAAAAAATCAAATATCTTATCAAAATCCAAAAAACATTCATAAAAAGATAGAAAAATAAAAAAAAAGTCTCATTCAATACAGTCAAACTACGATGTCTCTACATTCATCACTTAGGCAAGAATAATATTTAATCAACCCCTGAGGCACTAGGTCATTCCCTTTAGGTCCTCCTATTTTTTTCTAAATCTCCCAAAAAAAATAGAAACACGATCAAATAATTCAGAAAATATCAATAGTCCTATCTCCATTATCACCTATCCACAATTAAATTTTCATTCATAATAAACAATCATCACCTTCAACCTTTGATAAAACAATCAGCAAACAAAACAAACATCAAAATCAAAACTTTCAAAGTAAAAAAATTGAAACGACTGGATCACTATCAGACTATAACAATGCCTAAGTATTAACTACCTACCTATTGATAATTCATCATTAATATCCTAACATATGTATTAATGGATAAAACATTCCTACAATAGACATTACTAATGGATAACATCCTGAAACATCAAACAACTATGGCAAGTGATACTGCAACATTGTTTATCCTTTTTATTTATCTCAATATCACATTTCCAAGATGTCTTGAGGATATCCATAAGGATTTAGAGAGGAAGGAATGGAAATATTGATCGTCGATTTCTATTTGTTCTCTTTGTTAGATGTTTTTGTGATACTGACATGTCGAACACTTGCTTTGTTCTATGTATAGAAGTTGTTTTGGGACAATTTGTGTAGTAGTTGCATGTTAGGTACTCCATACCTCTCTATGTAACTGGTCCAAAATATTTTGACACAACTCAACCATACACTCTAACAGGGTTTTTGTATGTCTGGTATGAGCAAGAATATTCTTTCTTTGCAAAGTCAAAGTTGACGCAATAGATACAAAGCCACCTTGGTCATCAATAGCCTGGTGCATAATGTCTATTTGGTACATTAATAAGGATTTACAAAAATATGAAGTCTCTATGAAAGCAAAAGCAAACTCATCAGTAACTAACAAACATCAAATTGGATGGGTTTGATGTTGATGGTGGATTGACTTGAGTAGTTTGGGTAACCACATGTTTCATTGTGTCAATGGGATTATTGGAGCCACTTGTCAAGGGTAGACATTGTGTGAGAGTGTTAACTTGTCCTTGTCCTACTTGAGGCATTTGGTTCATATCACCTTGCATGACATTGGGCATACTTGTGGTACTTGTGGGGATGGTTGAAGCTGGTTGCACTGGAAATGTTGAGGTTGTTGTGGTATCATGGAATGAAAGGGGTTTGTGTGGATGTAGAGGGTGTTCTGGAATGGTGGTAGAAGATTGAGGTGGGGCACCAAATTTTGGTGTCCAAGTGGTGTTTTGGGGAAGATTGGTGTTTTGGGTACCCAAAAGTGTGTTGCCTCCTAAGGGGAGAGTATGACCAAGATTGGTGGCAATCCTAGTTGCAAGACTAGGAGTTAATGTTTGACTTGGCACAAGGGATGGAGTTGGTCGATTCGTAGATTGGGTTAAATCCTTGTGTCAAGTTTTGTGCGAGAAGAGTTGGAGCCACATTTTCTAAGGTTTGATGAGTTTGTTTGTACTCAAGGAGTTCTTGTTGGAAACAAGCAACACTGAGAGGGTGGGGTGAATCAATGTTGTGCAAAAATTCAATTTTATTGTTCTGTCTTTTAACTTACTTAACCATTCAACAAAAGAAACATGCATCAACAGAAAAAAATCACAACACCATAACACAAAATTTTTACGTGGAAACACTGTTAGGGGAAAAACCACGGTGGATGGCCAATCCACAATATAATATGAGTATACCCAAAATGAAAAGTAAAAAAATGGGAATGCACTTGCATTCAGGCTCACTACCTAGAGCTCACTGCTCAAAATGGATGGGCTCATTTCCCTACAATGATTTGGAATAGATCCAAAAGAGTGAACTAATGAAATAACATCTACTATGCCTGATTACAGTTCCTGTTAAGCTCTGTGGATAATCTTCTGTCCTTCTGACTGATCCAACAATTTTGCTCTGCTCTGCACAACTCGCACTGCAAAAATATTAATGCACAAGTGAAACTATGCATAATCACCTAATTTCCCTTCTGATGTTCGCTATCCACACCACTTTTCTTTTTCATGCACCAAATGATATATCAAATCTCTTATATATATCTGCATCTAGAAATTAAGTCACTATAGGTCAGCCTTAATAAAACTTGGAAATATTATCAACTGTTGGCCCAAATCATGAACAATTTTGATGTGCACCCATACAAGTCGGCTAGACTATAGCTGGGACCCATGATTAAATGTTTGAACATAAAAAAATTTAAATAATTACTCTCTATACATCCACAACACACACATTCATTGAGTTGGCCACAATGAGCAAATAATCAGAAAACATCCTACTGGACCTCTCAAGCTCGTACAACAAACTAATGCAACACCACAAAATTCAAGTAATAAGATAACATACGTGCTCAACAAGCAATCCCAGGGATCCACAACTCAAATCGATGATATGGTGAAGTAGACAGATTAACTAACTGACCGATACCTTTCTTCAAGTATTTTGTCGGTAACACACAGTATTACAATTTATCTGCCGTATACTAGATACTGATATGCAGACCATGGAAATGACTTCAGTTGCCATCAATGACAACACTGAAGCCATATGCCAACAATCTCCCCCTTTGGAATTGATGGAAACACTTAGTGAAAAATGACCAAGTGTCGAAGCTGGTAGGTACACTGCCAAAATTCAAAATACTGCTCCCCCTAAGAATGTCAAGGAATTTTTCACTGCACTCTCTCCCCCTTTGATATCAATGAAAAAATTGGCGAATCCAAAATTGCAAAATTGTACAAATGTAACCTAAGACTTACAAAAATTTGAAAACGTCTACAAAGTCATTCTTCAGACCACTTAAGTTTGAGTCCCAAATACTTCTCAAACTCTCCAAAATGGTTATATGACCACAAAGAAGATATGACAAAGTTTATGCTGCTTAGAGATTTATCGAATCTGGAGCAGCCATAACATCTTTAGCCTCTTTCAAAGCATTCACCATTATCTCAATCTTTGTACTTATTAGTCCCCTGAGCTCACATACTCTCCCAATAATCCTCTCATTTTCAAGTTTCTGACTCTTTATTTGGTTGAACAAAGACATTACCTGACTTTCTTCTTTACCAACAATTCCGGCTAATGGGTCAAAAGTATTGGAAATAGTGACCAACTGTTGTTCAATGTCTTTCACCTTCTCATTTGCTTCAGTAAATTTTGACAAGACCAAGCAAGAATTGTATACTTTTCCTCCTTCAGACATAGTACCTTGAATATTTTTCATGCAAGTTCCTAACAGATCTTTGTCTTTGGCAATCAATTCATTTAGGCTACCAACTATCTTTTCCTTGAACTCCTTTTTCACTTTAACCAAAGCTGATTTCTCAAAAGATTCAAAAAGAGAATTTACAAAATTTATTAGCTTCTTTAACTCACCAGAAGAGGAACCTGATGGGTCCATAACATAAGTAGGCATCAATTTATGTAAAACTCTAGATGCAAGATTTAGCAGTTCACTGTCCTCTATGTGAGATTTCAGTATCCTCTCATTGGCTTTGGCTTGAGCAATTTTAGCGACCTTCATCATTTGAATTGGAGACAGAGTGGATAGGTTAATTGAGCTCTCATCCAACTCAGGATCTGACTCTTCCTGTTGCTCCAATAGAGATCTCTTCACTTCCTCTATTCTGATTTCTTGCTCCTTTTCTTTTTTAGTCTTGGATTTTGATTTAGGATTAACTTTAGGCATTTCAACTTCTTCAATATGCACTTCCTTTTCCTCAACTAACACCTCAATAGAGACCTTAGTTACCAAAATTTCTTTAGTTTCGCATTAACAACATCAGGTCCTCACCAATCATGAGTTTATTTACCCTTGTCTTGCTCTTAAATTCCCTTTTAGCTTTTTCAAGGAATAAATCCATCTCTTCAATTGTCATTTCAGAGCACAAATCGGCCAAGAACTCTCTTAGATCAAATTTTCTTCTTCTGATCTGGCACTCACCCTCCTAGATTTCAAAGCATCATATAGACTTGTAGGCAAGCCATACATGATTTCAACAAGAGATTTATTAAAAGCATTCATGTGCTTTATTGTAGCTTCTTCAAGAATTCTCTTACCAGATTCATCAAAGGTCTCATACCAATCATAGAGTGGCTTGAGATTTCCATCTTTCACCACTGCATTCTCAACTTCCTCAACAGTCATATTGGGCTTGTCAACTTTGGCCTTTTTATTTGCTTCTTCTCCTTTTCCAAGTGATTTTCTCTTGTTCAATTTGACAGCCTGAGTTCTAGTAGCCTTTATCTCTCTTACTACTTCTTTTGAATCAGTTTCTTTCTCTTCATCTACAAACACATCTTTGTAAGATCTTGTGCTTTTATTCTTCTTCCTTTTTCTGGAAGCCTCGGCTTGATTTGACTGAGCTGTAGGGAAACTCTTGGTAGATCTAGTGTGAACAAGAGATGTTCCCGGACCAACTGATTCTTCCTTTTCTTTCTTTTGAGCTGCTTCAACTTCATCTCTTTTCCATCCCACTTCTTTCAGTTGCTGCAAAGGAATGCCCATACTCTCTGCAAGTACTTTTGTCTCTTTTCTTACCCTTCTAACTATCATGGGATTTTTCAATTTCGAATGAACTTGCAAGATTTTCTCTGCATAGGTTCCAAACCTTTCTTCTCCCTAATCTAGCGATGAATTCAACAAGTGTTCTGCATACATCTTCAGAATGTTCTCATCTACTTCATAACCCATAGGCATGATCCAAACTGTTCTAGGATCAATAGCTTCCATATGACACTAGTCAATGTCTACCATGAAGAAAATAGTGTCTTTGTACTATTCCACTATTGTGGCAGGAATTCTCTCTCTGGCGTGCATCAAATTCTGAAATTTTTTAAAGTAACTCCAAAGGATTGTATTGCGGGTTTGTCGATCACCCAGTCCAAATAACATATTCCTTATCTGAACAACTACTGGCACATCATTATGCCATCAAGCTTTACCAACTCCCAGAACCTCACCCGAGAAGTAGAAAAATAGACATATCAACAGGTTACCGTATTTGAATATGTTCTTCTTATCCTTCTTGATTTTTCCCAAATTCTCCAATAACTAGCTTCTGAGCAGTTCTCACAAGTCATAGTCTGCATTTTGTTTAACCATCTCATATGCTGCATAGATAGTTGTGTCAGATACTGAATTATCCTAGCTTGAGTGATAAATCTTATAGCTGATAACCATTGATGCAAATTTTACATCCAATACGGAAATATCATCTATCGTCATTGCTCTTTTGTCCCATTGCAAGCCTGTCGCATCAGTAACCTTATCATTCTTCACAGACTTCAAAACTGGAAGTCTACCAGTGGAATTTAGATCTGTAACTACACATATAGATTCTTTTGTGATTTTGAATGACACATCCAACCACATGAATTCATCATGGACACGACTCAACACATATTGAACCCATTCATCTTCTTCAAATGTGGGAAATTTCGCAAATTGCGCAAATTTCTTATCTTCTAGGGTTTTAAATTCTAGTTTCACAGTAAAATCTTCTTGAATTATGTGATGAGAATAAAAATCCAACAAATGAGAGGTTCCCAAATCTTCAATATTCGCATGCACATAAGCCCTAATATCCTCAATATGCAAGATTCCATACGACACCGGTGAAAATTCACCTAAGGGCTCTATATCTACGAACTTATATGAATGCCATTTAAATTTTGGACACAGCCTATCCTTAACTTCGACTACCAAAGGAGTGGACATGATTGCAATCACACAAATTTATAGGTTTTCAATAAATACCTTTCGGAGATGAAACAAAATTTGATCGCAAATTCTCCTTTATGCTTGAATCTCTCCACAGTTTGGCAATGATCACTTCACAGCTCTCGAAATCGCTTTTCTCGAAATGCAATATGAAAAATGAGGGTTGAAGCAGTTATTTTATTGTCCACATACCTAACTCCTTTAGTTTGTAATAAATTCCCTTGCCCTAACTCATATGGTTTCCTTTCTTTTAGGCACCAAGATAGACAACTCTTACGTGGATCTCCAATATTCTTCACTAATGCTTTTAATTCATTTGTCATCATCTAAAAAGTATCAATTCTCCTATTGGACTCATCCAGATTCCAGTACCAATCACTTGCAAAAGGGGGTTTAGGAGTTTTTCTTGATAGCTCCCCCTAGGCCAGAGGCCTAAAATTAATCGCCTGAGGAATTACCAAAAGTTGCTTCAGGTGCTAGTGCATTTCCTTCTACAGAGGGATTCTTCTTCATCCATTTCTTCTGTATTTTCTTTCTGATCACATCAGTAGTGACTTTTCCTTTTCCTTTGAGATCCTGTTGTATGTTCTATTTTACCGGACCTCTTCTGTTCCAACAGAATCTAGCAATGTGGCCAAATTTGTTGCAGTTGTAGCACACGCCATTTCTCTGTCCAGGCCAACTATTCCACTGACTTTGTCTTGATCTGCATTGGTTAGCAATATGTCCAAATCTATTGCATGCATAACATCTGACATCTCTATGAAAGTTATTTATCACAATTTTGCATTCACTTGACTTGTGACCATACTTATAGCAATTAAAACACTGACCTAAAAATGATGGTCTACCTGTATTCATTATACTCCTACACTGAGAAGCCATATGACCAAATTTTTTGCAAACATAACAATAGCCATTGAATCTTTGAGCATTTGGTTGCCTTACCGGATTTCTTCTGGCTCCTTTCATCTGATTTCCTTGTCTGGATCTTCCTTGTCCGAAATTACTTTGTCTAGAGTTTCTTTGTTTAGATCCGGAACTTTCTCCTTCTTCATATCCAAGACCTCGTCTATCACCATCAGTCCTTTGTCCTTTGATTAGTTCATCAATTTTGGCTAATCTTGCTTTGAATTTCTCCTTATACTCATTTGCAGTAGTAAGTTCATCTCTGAGATCATCAAGTTGCTTTTCAAGCACTTCTTCATTGTTCTTGGATTGCTCCAATTCATTATCTAGTCAGCTACATTGTTTAGATTTTTCTTTCAGAGACTGTGCAAGATTTTCTTCATTCTTCTTTTTTTCCTCAATCTCCTTGGTCATTCTCATCATGACAGATTCCATTTCACGCTTCAAGGCAACATTCTCTTTGGAGAACTTTTCACATTCTTTTGTTTTCTCTTTCAGAGCCAGACTGAGTTGTTCATCTTCCATGATTTTTTTCTTCTGTTTGAGCTAACCACATAATTCCTTCTTTTCTCCCTTGATTCGTTGATTTTGTCTTTTAGTGATTGAATGAACTTTTTTGCATTCTCAAGATTTTCTTGCAATTCCCAGTTCTTAGATTTTATCTGGTCAAGATCATCTAGGGCCACCATAAGTTGCTATTGAAGACTGCTTGTATCCATTGAGAACCACTTTCCAAGATCTCCTCAAGCTATAAGACTTCTTTTGAGGAACTAGCTCTGATACCAATTGTTGGAAACAAGCAACACTAAGAGGGGGGGTGAATCAGTGTTGTGCAAAAAATCAATTTTATTGTTTTGTCTTTTAACTTACTTAACCATTCAACAAAAGAAACATGCATCGACATAAAATAATCACAACACCATAACACCAAATTTTTTACGTGGAAACCCTATTAGGGGAAAAACCATGGTGGATGGTCAATCCACAATATAATATGAGTATACCCAAAATGAAAAGTACAAAAATGGGAATGCACTTGCATTTAGGCTCACTGCCTAGAGCTCACTGCTCAAAATGGATGGGCTCACTTCCCTAAAATGATTTGGAATAGATCCAAAAGAGTGAAATGATGAAATAGCATCTACTATGCCTGATTACAATTCCTGTTAAGCTTTGTGGATAATCTTCTGTCCTTCTGACTGATCCAACAATTCTGCTCTGCTCTACACAACTCGCACTGCAAAAATATTAATGCACAAGTGAAACTGTGCACAATCACCTAATCTCTCTTTTGATGTCCACTATCCACTACCACTTTTATTTTTCATGCACCAAATGATATATCAAATCTCTTATATATATCTGCATCTAGAAATTAAGTCGCTATAGGTCGGCCTTAATAAAACTTGGAAATATTATCAACTGTCGGCCCAAATCATGAACAATTTTGATGCACACCCATACAAGTTGGCTAGACTATGGGACCCATGATTAAATGTTTGAACATAAAAAACAATTTAAATAATTACTCTCTATACATCCACAACACGCCACATTCACTGAGTCGGCCACAATGAGCAAACAATCAGAAAACGTCCTACCAGACCTCCAAGCTAATACAACAACTAATGCAACACCAAAAAATTCAATAATAAGATAACATACGTGCTCAACAAGCAATCTCGGGGATCCACAACTCAAAACGATGATCCGGTGAAGTAGATAGATTAACTAACTGACCGGATACCCTGTTCTTCAAGTATTTTGCTGGTAACACACAATATTACAATTTATCTTCTGGTATGACTAGATACTGATATGTGGGCCATGGAAATGAACTTAGTTGCCATCAATGAAAACACCAGAAGCCATATGCCAACAGTTCTTCCTTAGTAAGCTCAAGTGGATTGTTGGTGATATCTTCTACCTCATATCTTAAGGTATTTTTTGGTGGTTGGTAGATAGAATAGGTCCTTGGATCAAATTCTTGTGGGTTTGGATCACTTGTGATGGATGTAGTTTTGGATTGTTCCATGATTCTCTTGTGTTGTGATCTTGTTGTAACCATAAATTGTGGATCACCTATGGGAGAGGTATGTTGAGATTTATAATGTTGAAACTCTCCAGTTGACTCAAATTTGGGCAAAAGGGACCCTCTAAGTTTTTTTGGACTAATGATGTGAATGGGAGATGAAAAGGGTGAATGCTATGGGAGGATGAACTTTCTAAAATCTTAGACAACACTTTTAGACAAAGAGCTTTGATGTTTTGATTAAGGGTGTTAATGAACTTGTAAATCTTTAAGGTAGACTTGTGACATTTAAGATAAACTTTCCCACAAAATGTGATAACTAACTCAACTAAATGCATGGAAAAGGATCCATTTCACACACAACATAGCTAAGTTAAGAGGATGGGTTTGATAAATGTCTAAATCCAAAGTGTTGGTGTGTCCAAAAGTTTATAAAGTTTAGTGAAGTGAAATGTGAAATATGATAAAGGGTGGATGAAATGTTTTGACCCAAAAATGTTAACCTAGAGTGGACCTTTATTTTGCAAGACCAAGGTAGTGAGAAAAATGCTATACCTCTAAAGTGAAAAAACCCTAAGAACTCAATTGTTTTGGTAAACTAGAACTCAATGATTGTGGGAATAGAATCCAATGATTTTGACAATAGAACTTAATGATTTTGGACTCAAGAAACCCTAAGGACTCAAATGATTTTGGTAAAGTAAAACTCAATGATTTTGGAAATAGGACCCAATGATTTTGACAATAGAACTCAATGGTTTTGGACATGTTTTGCAATAGTTTCCTTGCCTCAATTTGCTTGTTTTGGGGAGTCAAAGTTTGAGCATACATCAATGTGGGGTGTTCATTTGATTTAATATTTGCTTAAATGAGATTGTTTTATTACCACATCAAGAAATTATTTGTTAAAGTTCAAACTAAAATTTCTATGTCAAAGCAAACCCTCATTCCACAAATTCCATTATGTGAAAATCAAGATTCCATGGCCATAGTTCCCTAAGTTAAGTTTGGAAAATATGGATTTAGATATAAGCCAAAATACTTAGAAGTCTCTAAGGATATAGAATCATTAGGACAAGCATTAATATTGAGACTTTTCAAAGGGTATCCATGCTTAAACCAAAGGGTTTGAAGTTTGATGAATCATGTTGATGTGTGTTTGAAATGTTTTGGAACCAAGCAAAGTATTAAAATGACTCACAAGCAATAACATCCCTAGCTCAAGTGGGTACGCATTTGTTAGTAGGCTTACCAATCATCCCCTAAGAGATGATTAATCCATGAAGATGGAATGGATAAATACGCTATGTCAAGGAAATGTAACGTCTTGACATGCCAAGCTAAAGAGTCCCTTCCCTATTTGCTTTATTTCCTCAACCAAAAACTGAACATGGTAAGTAACTTCTTGGAATGGTGCTATTCCAATGCACTACCTTAAAATACACTTCAGAGGAAAAATTGGTGAGCTACTACTAACAAAGGTTCTTAATTAGGGTTTTCAAGATAAACTAGTGCCTATGCATGCAACAATTCACTCAATTAAGAGGCCTCCCAAGCCTTAGATACATCTAAAGGTTTTGACGTATCACAAAAATACTAAGGGAGACATTCGTTGATATAAGACAACAACACCAACTATTTAATGACTTTTGTCACACCAATTTATTTATATAACAATTCGAAATGAAAGCATCTCTTAGGTCATTCCCTCTCACAAGTTGGGAGGTAGGCCCTCTAAAGGTAACATAGATTGTGAAGCTTGCTTTTTGTCACCCAAGATTTTTCCCAAAGGTGCAAGGGGAGAGGATAGGCGCTTCAAATAAGAAAGTATACTTATGTGTTTCTCTTCACCCAAGATCGCACGAAGTGTAAGGGGAGTGGATACACACAACAAGAACATACAAGCAAAGCAAATACACATTCATTTTAACCTTGAAAAGCATAATGAGTTCATTTTAAGCACCAAATAGAAGTGTTTGATTGTTTTGTTTATTTTTAAACCAATATTGCAAAATGAGGATATGTGGGTTCAGTTTTAACCAACTTTGAATGTTAATTTTAAACCCACTGGAAATTTAGTTGGTCCTAAAACATAAATTAAAGCATCATAAAATGGGTAATAATTGCCCCATAAGTGTTAAAACACTTTTACAATAACTAGAACTAAGAAAAAACGAAAATCAAAATTTTCAATTTTTTTTGATATTTTTCTATGTTCTAGTAAATCACGTTTTCGGAGGCCTTCGGAGCGGAATTTGGGGCTGAAACTTGCGTCAGTCTTTAAAAATTGATTATCATAAGCATAGATTTTTCGGGACTGAGTTGGTACTCTTGGAGACCTTTCCAACAATGCAAACAAATTTGAATTCCAAGCACCGAGTAGAAAGTTATGACCCCAACAAGTTGGGGTAAATAATTTCTTAGTTTTTTTCCCAAATTTGCAAAACCAATTAGCCTCAAAAAATAAAAACCAGATGTTAGTGACATGTTAGAAATAAGATGAAATAAAAAATTTAAAGCACATGTCAAAATTCAGTCTTTGTTTTGTTTACCAGTAAAAAGCGTTGCTGAAATCAATTGTGTCGCTTAATTTCATCAATGTGTCGCCATATCAAATGTGTGTCGCTATAGTGAAAAATAAAATAAAATTCTTTGCAATAAACAGTGACATAAATTACGCCGCTATATGAAAAGCATCACTAAAATGAAATTCATGATGTGAATAAAAATCAGTTTAGAGTCACTATTTAAAATATACGGTGACGAAATTAAATCACGCATCGTTGAATTAAATATGTGTCATTGTATTCAAACCAAAGTGCGTCACTATATAGTGACGCATCCTAGATGCGTCGCTAAATCCAAAAATAGTGTCATTTCTACAAACACAAGAAAATGGGAATCTAAAGAGAATTTCGTTAGATTCGATCAATATAGCCCTCCTTCTAGCGCCAAAATGTGACCAATGTCATAGTGTAAACTAAATAGACTAGATCCATACAATTCAAACCCTATTTAATCCCCTAAGCATTAATCCCAATAAGATATTCAAAATCAATCAAACGAAGAAGCCATTAAACTAACATGCTAAAAACACGAAATCTTGACAAACATCTATTATAAGAACTTGAATTTTATCCTATTGGGGGAGTGGTGTTGCATTGATGTGGACTGGAGACCCTTTCCCAATCCCTTCAATAATATGAGCCTTGTCCAATCAATTTTATTGGTTAAAATCGATGGAAACTAATGAAAACCAATGGAATATGACCAAAATATAGAAGCAAAAGCTATATTAACATGATGAAGATGAATGTTAAATGCTAAATGCTTGATGGTAATGATACAATCTATGTTAAATGGAGTTGAAGTTCAAAGATGAAATCCATTTGATGCAAGTTATACTAAAATGATGCAAACTAAGCTAAAATAGAAGCCATTAATGGATGCTTAAGCTGCTATGATCAAGATTTAAACTAAAAATGCTAAATATATGCTAAATATGGATGCAAGTGGTTATGAGTTTCAAAAACATAGGTTTTCTATCAAAAGATGGATCCATTTCTCTCCAAATAGTGATCTATTTATAGGAGAGCAAATGAAGAATCAAGGGCCCAGATTGATTTGATCAATCAATGTTCAATAATGGATGAAGGGTGAGCACATGGATCAAAGATTCTCATCAATGAATGAGAATCAAAGATCACATGGATCAAGGAAAGATCAAGGGATAAGAATGATTCAAACAAACAAACTTTGTAACAACTTTGAAAGTTTGTTATAAAGTTTGTTTGAAAGAAATCATTCCAATTTTGGAGCCAAATAGGAGAATATTCCTTTGGAATATTCCCTATGCAAGTGGATGGAGGAAATTATCAATTTAGTTAATTAAAACTAAATTTATATGTGCAAAATGGAGAATAATATGATATTCATTAAATTTTTGATTTATATAATAAAAAAGGGGATGCAAAATGATTTTAATTAAATAGCTTAGGGTTATTTAATTAAATAAGAGGACTTAGGGGTTAAATTAAATAATTTAATTTATTCAATTTAACAGGGTGAAATGTTAGTGTGATGAGGGTGAATTAACCCAATTAGGTCAATTAGATTAATAGATGAAAATGAAGCATTTGATTAAATAATTAGGCTTATTTAATCAAACAGGTGAAAAGAAGATGAATTTTAGGATGAAATGATGTTAGTATATCAGATGCAAGTGTGTAATACCATTCAGGACATTTTTAAGTGTCTATAGATAGAAAATTGACAAGACATATAATAAAATAGATAAGACGTGAGTGTTAGCAAGAGAAATGGGGCCAATGCAGTCCAAAAGGATCTGTAACCCAATATTCCCTAAGTAGTCAGTTTATACCCCGAAGAATACAGTAAGACAAATAAGCATGCCGTAGGAGTCTATAGGGCATCCATAATGTATAGTAGTATACTCAACAAAAGAAAGTATTCAAATATCCATAACATACATGTCTTTCCTTATAACTCCTTCCGATATATATATCATAAAAGGTACAAAACAGACAAGTCTAGTCTCTACTCTAGTACTATATATTCTATTACATTTATCTTCTATCATATATATTTCTCATCACACCTATCTTATATTTTCTATCTAATACATATAACATATATACATTCATTTATTTGAAGGGATGTATCTCCTTATTTGTGGTTGTTTCCCTTTATCGGCACCGCAATATTTTGTCAGTCTACTACCAGTATGCTCTATTATGCTCTTTCACTTGCTAACATCATATCCCCTTTTAAAATAATATCTTGTCCTCAAAACATGTTTTCTTTGGGAAGGATGTTCTGGTATCCCACCTAAAGTTGTGCCAACATAGATGTCTAGTGTGCCTGCATGCCTGAAGGAGGGTACCAATTTGTGCCTAGATTTGGGCTAGAGTTTGTTCAACTTCTAATAAAGTGGTGGGAATTATGATATTGTTAGCTATTCATTTTGATTCATTCAAAATAAAATGAATAAACCTCAGCTCATTATTAATTATCTCCCTCAACCGCTATAGTTGTTCCTTGAGCAGTTCTCTCTATGTGTGGAGTTGTTGGAGTTCGATGCGCAAGTGCTCTATATTGTCCCTTGTGGTGCCAATGGGATCCTACAAGGGGTCGTAACTCACTTTTTCTATCTTTTCTTCTATTTTTATGATCTAGTCTCAAAGGTTCTTCGTCGTGTTATGCCATTGTAAGCATAAGTGGTAAATTACCTCGACAACCTTAATGTTTTTCTTCATTTGTTGGAGTTGGATTTCCAGTTGTGTTTATGTGAAGGTGCATTGCTTGATAAACTATTGGTTGTTGAGATTGATGAGATCATCTTGGGATTCCTTTTTGATGCTATCCTTCTATGATAGTAGGTCAATTTGTATTTTGATGACCAATTGCTATATTTGTTGTGGTAGAATGAGAGACTGGTCCCTAGAAATATGTGGGATAGCCTTTTGCAATGTATTTATGGCTTCCCAGAGCTGTTTATTTTGTTGGACATGTTCCTATAAGAGATCCTCTCTGGTTGTTGCATGAAAAATGCCTCCCAACTATATTTTCTAAATAGGTGTCATCTTAGAGAGATTCACTTGTGAACTAACTAATGGAACTTGCAGTAGTTGCGATAATGTACCAGTTGAATTTGTTGTTGCATAGCCAAGAGGTTCTTAATTGCGAAGATGGTATATGATGGGTTGGATACCTCTCTAAGTCATCCTTATCCTTCTTTGGTTCTTCCCTAGCTTCCCCTTTATTGCTTTCCAATTTTCAATCTTTTCTTCTTCTTTAGTGTCTAGAGGGTCATTCTCTTATCCTCCAGTTTCTTGGATAACATTTTCTTCTCCAACTTCTTGAGAAATAGTCTCTTCATTCCCGGCTTCTTAAACATCTTCTTTGTGTGTTGTCCCTTGATCTAGGTTCTTTGTCATTGTCTCATATAATTTTTGGGTGGCCTCTTCTATTTCATTTTGGAGAGCCTCTACGTCATCCAAATCATCTTGCAATTGTTTTTCAATGCACTATTTTATCTGAAACTCTTATGCTTGTGCTCGTTGTAGAGATTGTTTCTATTCATTGGTCATATTGATGCTAACTGTAGAGATGGCCTATTCTTTGATTTCTTCATATCATGCCAAGGCTTTAGCCCTTTTTTCCCTTATTGCTACAACAATCGCATCAGCGAAGCCCCCCATACCTTCCTCAAGAATCTTATTCAAGTAGTTGACGTACCTTGTCAAACTCTAAATTATTCTATCTTGGTTGGCTTCATCATATTCTTCATTCATTTTTTAAGATTTGAGGTAGCATACCATGGCTAATAATAGCATTGAATTTTTCTAGCACATTTATTGGCTTTGTTGAAAGTGTCACAGGTTGTTGTTCTAGTGTTTCCTTTTGCTTTTCTTTCTCCTAAGGCTCTAGTTTGATTGGTGGAGTCCCGGAGGTCCTCTTTGTCTATTTATTTCTTTGCAGAGGTTGCTCTACCTCTTCCTCACCCTTGAATATCTCCTTGACCTATGGTTCCTCAAGATCCAATTTTAGTTTGTTATCATTTTATTTTAACCTTGCATGTCGAGTTCTTTTCAAATTTTGTAATGATTGGCATGGAGTAGGAGCTACCAATGTTGATGTTGTTGGTCCTGTCAACTAGCCTGGAGGGATGACCGGGGACCTTGTGGTCCTTATGTCGGTAGATTCAGAGTGATCTAGAGTGGTGGTAGTAGGATGTGATCCTTCCTAATTTTGTGCTTTCTTTTTCTCTTTATCCTCCTAAGCTTCCTCTTCCATCTTCTTGCCCATTACCTCTTAATATGTCTCGAATATGGGAATGGTGGTATCCTTTGGATTCAAAGCAGGGTTGTTGCATATGCATCGATTTCTTAGGTTGTGATTTCATAAGGGAGTGTTGAAATCCATACTATGTGGGGTTCAATGACCTCTATGTATGTAAAATCTTTATCAACTAGGAATGTTATTGAACTCTCATATTGTTTGGCCGCTAGATAGGGGACTCGGCTCCTGAATTGCATTTGTTCTTGGAAATTTTAGAAGAAACCCTAGTAGGCTATTTTTTGGGCTTGAAAGTTTGGAAATTGGTGGGTGTGGTCCCTAATCTAGGCTATTATGGTTTGTTCTATTTGCAAGGTTTTTCCATTGAACCCCAGTAATTCATTCAAGAAATAAAACATTAAACAAATGATTAGAGTGCCATACCAAAAATGATACTTGATCTCCTTGATCTTCTTCACGTGCTCCATTAGTTTCTCATGCATGACTTTGCACAAATCAAAATGCTTACCTTCAACCACCATTTTATATGTGGTATGGATGACAGTGGTAGTGGTTGAGTCTTCCCAGTTGGCGTAGTACTCTTTGTAATCTATACCCATTATTGCATATTTGACTATTGGATTTATAATTGTTTTGAGGCTCATAATTCAGCCATCGAATGTGGCTCTAATTAACCTCTCCACTTCACTATTTTTGATAGCCTTTTTGGTTGGGATCCCTCAAAGGTTCCATAGCCTGGTCACTACATAAATAGCTTCCTTTGTAATCTTGTATGTCTTTTTGATGTACATAAAATCATCATGTATCCAACTTAGGACAATCCAGACCAATTTTTCTTTTAAGAAAAAGTTTGGGAAGTCCTTCCAAATGTCCAGGATCTTCTATCTAATCTCCATATACTCTTGATTATATGTTTTCCCATCCTCCATTAGCAATTGTTGGTAGAAATATTCAAGCTTAGTATTGTTGATTTTGGCAAGGGTTTCATGGATGTATTTCCTCACATGGACTCCAGGCGGACTACATTGTGCATAACTAATGAGAATGATCCATATTTGTCTATTAGCCTTGCTTTGAAAGGGACTCATTTGAACACTGGTTTGGGCCTCTCAGAGATGTGTATGACTAGGAATGCCCATTCCCAAGATTGCTTCCTATGAAATTACCATTTTTCTTAGAACTTTCTTGTGGAATTATCTAACTTTGCTTAGTGAGTGCTCTAATCTTGTAGTGGTAGTATGTGAATATTGGAAGGGGATTTGGGGTTTTTATAAGGTTGTGGCTAGTGGGGAGTGAGCTATAGTGGGTGGTAGCTAAGCTTTAATACTCTGCCCATTTTAGAGTTTTTGCAATTTGTTTTATTTGATTTGATGGGTGTCAGTGGTATTAAGGTGGGTTAACTTTTCGTGTTAGTTACAATATGGTACAATGGATTTTTGGTGAAATTAATGCATTTTATTCTGGCAGCAGTTGATAGTGATTCAAGCATGTTTCATTAATGTGCCTTAACAGAATTATGTCGTTGAGTTGTTAGAGTTTAACAACTCTGAATTCATTGATGTGATGAATGTAGAACGGGCCTAACCATCTAACTTTTAACTTCCCCTATTTCTTGAATTTTCTATTGTACAACAACACTAGATCCCTTGTTTGAAATGTATTTAGGCACAAGTTCTAGTCATGCAACACTTTTTTCCTTTATCATTCTAATTGTTGGTTGTACACGAAAACTTGTCAGTATTCATCTAATTTTTCTAATTCTTCTACACGTGTCTTTAGGGATTCATCCTCTTTGAGTCACAAAGTTAGGGTGATATGTATATTTGGAATGATAAAGTTCATGGGTACTATTTCATCAAGGTCATAAACCAACTGAAATGATATAAATTTGTTTGTCCATTTATAGGAGGTACGATATGACCATAATACTGTTGGTATCTTAACATCCCAATCTGTTTGGTTTCCCTCACACATTTTTGTCAATGTTATACCAATTATCTTATTTAGAGTGTCACTAGCTTCGTTGGATTGTAGGTGGTAGGGGGAGCTCTTGTTGTGTGTTATCATGAAGTTCTGCAATAGTTACCTTATCATGATGTTTATGAAATGTTTTCATTGATCACTCACTATACTTAGTGGACATCCATATCTGGTGATAATTTTGTTGTATAGAAACTTTGTGGAAATTTTGGAAGTATAGTCTCTAGTTGGTTCTACCTCTACCCATTTTGTTAGGTACTCTACACCAGTGATGATGAATTGAGTCTTTGAGTGCCTTACCAATGGGTCGATTAGCCCTATGAAGTCAATTTCCCATTTCTCGAATGGGTTTTGGGCTAGTAGTAGTTTGAGGGGAATCTCATCCCTGGTGGTAGGCCTTCCTATTCTTTGAAAAATATCACATCCTCTTATGTAGTATATGAAATATTTATGTAATGTTTGCCACCATAGAACCACTAGTTTCACCCTTCTTGAGGTGGATTCTCTAGAGTTATTCCCTCCGACAATCATGTTGTGTGCTTCCTATTGTATGGATTTCCTTTCATGCCTATAGAATACTCTTTAGAGGATGTCGACTTTTCCCTTATGGTGTAACTCTCCCTCCAATAATGCATATGATGTTGCTCTTTGTACTAGTGACTGTCTATCTTGTGTTGTTAGCTATTTTGGAAATTCTCTGGTTGATAACAAGATGGTGATATTCTCTAGTCTTCTGGTATTGTTGTAATACTAAACAAGTGTGTGTCAGGTAGTTCTTCCCTGTATGCATCTGGTTCTTCACTAGTTTCAATATAGGATAGATATTTTGGTCCTTGGTTGCTCTTTCTAGGTTTCACCATTATCTTGAAGTCGAATTCTTGAAATAGTAGGAGCCATCTAGATATCCAGCCATGAGTTACTAGTTTGTTTAATAGGTATTTTAAGGTTTCATGATCTGTGAAGAAGGTTTCAAGGGGGTGGAAAGTAGATAATGTCGGTACTTTTGTAAAGCATATACCATTGCTAAGGCTTCTCTTTTTGTGGTGTAGTTATTTTCTGCCATAGATAGTTTCCTGCTAGCAAATTCTATCGGATGATCCTTATTCCCCTTTGGTTGAGAAAGCACTACTCCTATTGCTATTCTAGAGGAATCTATGTGGACATGGAAAGGATTATTCCAATCCAGAAATATTAAGATTGGTGCCTCTAATATTTTATGTTTCAAAGTATCAAACGCCTTTTGGGCTTCTGTGTTCCATTTGATACTCCCCCTATTTTCTTTAGGAGGTCTTCAAGGGGTTGTTAGCTCTCAAACGTGGTGTTGAATGCCTCAGGAACGCCAATCTCTTGATAAACTTTAGGGTAGCAGAGCGAGGCAGAGAACTCAACCTTCTACTCTTTAGGTGCTGCTAGACCCAGACGGGTGTACCTTTTGAATTGAGCAGGCTTATCTTATGATTATCCCTCTGAATTACTTTGTCCACAATGGCAGATAATAGTGAACAAAATGAAAGCAAACTTGATAGCAATCCTCAGATCTAAATCCTAAAATACTTAATTAATAGATATAAAGAAATTGA
>VDFB02169222.1:0-15385 GCA_007258455.2 Sequoia sempervirens
TCACTCAACTAGGTGAGCCCTTAAGTACCGTCTTCAACAAACTCTTACAAGAAAACTATCCAATTGTCTACCTTATGACCAAGCCCTTCGATGAGTCCAAACCAAAACCCAATTAGTATAAAGAGAATGAGTATTGTGACTTTCACAAAATCAAAGGGCACTCCACCAATAAGTGTCAAGGTCTCAAAACATACGTCCAAGATATTATCGATCGAGGAGATATCCAAGTCATCGCCAATCAAGCCTCATCATCCAATGCTCAACTACAGATTTACCAAAATGCCTTCCCCAACCATAATCAAGGCACAAGAACGTCTAATAACAATCTCCAAAACAACAGTACAAATAACATAAATTATAAGAATATTCCCCTCAACTACGATGGCATTGTCAATTGCATTGAGCAGGTGGACTCCCAAGTATCCATGATATACGTCAAAGCTAAAGATCCCCAATGTGTTATTGCCACTCGAAGAACCTGCATTACTGTTCCTGCAGCCCCTACATCCGCCCAGCAAAATCCTGTAAATTCTCAGTATAACATTCTTGATCACTTAGGAAAGACTCCTGCTCACATCTCAATTTTGGATCTGCTTAAATCTTCTCCCATGCATCAAGAGATCTTGAACTAAGCTTTACAGGAAACCCAAGTTCCTAACGACATTGATCTGACACAATTCCAAGCTTTAGTAGGATATCTAGATCTATCTTACTAGTTACACTTCAGCCAAAATGACATGCCTAACATTGATACCAACCATAACCGTCCCTTACACATCGAAGTCCTAGTTGCCCATCATAAAGTAAAAGGGATCCTGGTAGATAATGGCTCTACCCTTAATCTATGTACTCTAAATTTCATAAAGCAGATAAGGTATAATCAAGCGGACCTGAGTAATCAAATCATTACAATCAAGGCTTATGATAATGCAAAAAGAGATTCTAAAGGAATTGTCAGTTTTCCCATCCAAGTTGGACCCATGATTCAGTACACTACATGTCATGTCCTTGATATGGACTTACCTTACAATCTCCTCCTCGATTGTCCATGGCTCCATTCCATGCAAGTCATCCCCTCCACATATCATCAATGCCTAAAATTCCCAGTTAATGGATAGGAGGTCACCATTTATGCTGACTCGCAACCATTTGAGTACTGTCGCGCCTTAGAAGCTTCATTTCCCCATTTGCATTATTGTCCCAGAGTCGAAATGGGGGCAACTCAATTGTCATCCTCCAATCCATCATCCACCACTTCAACCACTCCATCTTCCACCACTGATCACACCATCACTAAAGTCCAGATCATCGACAAGGGTTGTGGTGAATATGAAATGCATACAACTCTGAATGTGGCAACCATGCCACCATCACCACACACATACAATCAACCTTCACAGTCTGTACCAAAGGAAGAAGACAATACCATTACCTTTAGTGCCAAACATATCCTCACTAGGACTTTCTAGTCCCCTGGTTTAAGGACAGATACACTAGAAGATGATATCAGCCAATGGATATATCGTGAAGAGCCCCAACTGGATCCTCCCCTTAAGGAGTATTTTCAGGAAGCATACCCCTAGTCTGCTAAGTTTGCAAAGAAGCATAATTATCAAGGTGGGGGTCTAGATAAAGAAGAACAAGGGCGGCTACAACCTATTGATGTACCGAAGCTTTTGCGAAATTCAGGCCTAGGATATGACAAAAAGAAGAAAGGCCCTATAACATCATCCAATACTTCCAGCATTGTTAGTGTGGAAAATGGTCCCTTAGAAGACATACCTGAGGAAGATTCCATCATACATGTGTACGATGATGTGGACCACACAGACCTTTCATCCATGTTTGATTTCCTATTCGTCTTTACCATTAGCCTTTCCCTATGCCATCCCGAACTTATTGATTGGGACCTACGTGATAGCACACCTATCAATGTCTCCCTATATGCATATGTCAACCTTATGGGATTGGGGGAAGATGAACGCTCTGGTTGCAAAAGTAAAAACAAGAAAAATTAGAAACGGTCATCTAGTGAAAACCTCCCTGAGGCACTTCTTGACCTGGAAAAAATAAAAATAAAGGACGCATACGACAGTGAAAACCTTAATGAGGCATTAGAGGATAGAGATGTTCATATTCCCCTTGTGGGAACTCAATTATATACACGATCATCCATCCTGATCGAAGAAACTCAAGAAGTCAATTTGGGTACTGCAGAATCCCCGAAGATCACCTATGTAGCCAAATCATTATCAGAACAAGAATATTCTATCATTGTCCAGCTGCACAAAGACGAAATCATAAAATTTTCTTGGTCGTATTCAGATATTCTAGGTTTGGACCTTGCTTTAGTAGTTCACCATCTAGATATTCTCCTAGACGCCAAGCCTATCAAGCAGAAACTCAAAAAAATGCGTCCACAGGTAGCACTATTAGTTGAGAAAGAAGTGGAGAAATTATTGGATGCTGCCTTTATCAGACCCATCGACTATTCTTATTGGATCTCCAACATAGTGCTGGTCGCTAAACCTAATAGAGACATTAGGATTTGCACAGACTTCTGGGATCTCAACAAAGCCTGTTCGAAAGATGACTTCCCATTGCCCAATATCAACATGTTAGTCGACCTCACTGCAAGACACAAGATGTTGTCCCTCATGGATGACTTCTCTGGCTACAATCATATTCGAATTGCACCCAAAGACTAGTACAAGACTGCTTTTACAACACCTTGGGGTACCTTTTGCTACAATGTTATGCCTTTTGGTCTCAAGAACACGGGGGCAACCTATCAATGAGCAATTACAGTTATCTTCCATGACCTAATCCACATTATCATGGAAGATTATGTTGATGACTTGTTAGGAAAGTCCAGGACTAGAGCAGAGCACCTTGCCATTCTGAAGAAGATCTTTGAAAGGTTGGAATACTACAAGCTAAGACTGAATCCAAAAAAGTGTGTTTGGTGTCATGTCCAAGAAATTGTTGGGCTTCATAGTCTCCCAAAGGGGCATCGAGGTTGATCCTACCAAAGTAAAAGCTATCAAGGATATGCCCCCACCTCAAAACCTAAAATAGTTAAGAAGCCTTCAGGGAAAGATACAATCTATCCATCGGTTTATAGCCCAACTTGCAGATAAGTTTCATTCGTTTGCCCACCTTTTGAAGAAAGACACCACCTTCAAATGGAGTCAATAGTGTCAGTCAGGTTTTGATAAGATCAAAGAGTACTTGGCCCACCCGCCAATCCTGATGCCACCTATTCCTGGAAAACCCCTCATGTTATACATCTTTGCTACTTCTCTCGCACTGGGGGCATTATTGGCATAGCATGACGAGTCCACAAAATAACAAGCAATCTATTATATTAGTTGTACACTGGTTGGTTATGAATTAAATTATTCACCAATGGAGAAAGTCTATCTCACAGTGGTTTTCAATATGCAGAAATTCAGACATTATATGCTCAACCATCCTATCAAGCTGATAGCAAAAATTGATCCACTGAAATATTTGTTTTCCAAAACCACCTTAACTGGTCGCATGGCTAAGTGGGTCATGATCTTGAGTGAATTTGACATAGAATATATGGATCGAAAAGCCATTAAAGGACAAGTTATAGTTGATTAGTTGGTCGATGCACCCTAGTAGATGCTTACCCTTTGGTCACTGAATTTCCAGATGAAGAAGTCTTTGTAGTAACAGAAGCACCCGCTTGGATATTGTACTTCGACGGATCCTACACTCATATTGGATAAGGAGAAGGAATTATGTTTGTTACCCCCCAAGGTGATTACATCTCAAAGTCATTCAAATTGGCATTCCCGTGCACCAATAATATAGCTAAGTATGAAGCCCTCCTCACAGACCTCAGAATTGCCAAAAACTGGCACATAACTCACCTAAAAGTCTTCAGATATTCCTTGTTGGTCATTAAGCAGGTTAATGATGAGTTCTTGAAAAAGGATGATAAGTTGCTACCCTACAAACGCATGGCGGATGACTTCAAGAAGTATTTCACCTCCATACAATTTGATCAGATTCCCAGGGTATAAAACAAAGCAGTTGATGCCATGGCTACTATTGGCTCCTTGATCGACATTCCTAAGGATTGAATAGAATGCGAGTTCCTCATTGAAAAAATCTTAATCCCATCATATGACATCCCTGAGACTGAAATGGTGTGTGACATCATGGGTCCTGCTTCCCCTTGGTACCAAGACATCTATGCTTACCTACATGATAACATTCTACCCTCAGACCTTACACGAAACCAACGCAAATAATTTATCCAACGTTCATCTTGATACGTCATCGTTGGTGATACACTTTATCATCATGGGTATGATGGAACCCTCCTCAGGTGTCTAGACGAGACCGAAGCCCATACTGCACTAACGGAAGTACACAGTGGTGTTTGTGGGGCCCATTCAAATGGTATGGCCTTAGCTAAAAGGATTCTTCGAGCTAGATATTATTGGCCCATGCTGGAACATGACGCCTATGAGTTTGTGAATAAATTCCTCCCATGTCAGCAACATGCAGATCTGATTCACGCTTCGACACATGACCTTCAGCCTCTTCTCGTACCATGGACCTTCTCTTAGTGGGGTTTTGACTTGATCGGAAAGATATACCCACCATCCTCTGACGACCACACCTTCATTATTACTGCCACTAAGTACTTCACCAAGTGGGTGGAAGCAATGCCACTCACACAAATATCTGGTACTCAGATTTCAAAATTCATCCTCTACCATATTATATGTAGATATGGTATCCCATCCACCATCCTCTTAGATAATGGAAAACCTTTCAAAAACTAGGCCGTGAAACACCTTTGTGACACCTTTCATATTCAACATCATTGGTAAATTCCTTATTACCCCCAAGGTAATGTTCAAGAAAAATCTACTAACAAGACTCTGATCTGAATCCTCAAAAAGGTTGTCAATAACGTTGGTCGAGATTGGCATCTCCACATTCATCCCGCCCTCTGGGCGTATCACACTTCCATTCGTACCCCTACCAACCCCACACCATATTCCCTTGTATATGGTGCTAAGGCCATCTTGCCGATCAAAGTTGAGATCCCATCACTGAGAATTTCTCTGAAAAACCTTATCAGTGAGGAAGACACCTGTATTACAAGGCTTGCCCAGTTGGAATTACTTGTTGAAAGATGGATCAAAGCTTATGATCACCTTCAAGCTTATCAAAACCATCTCAATCACAGATATAACAAAAAGGTTCTCCCTCGTCAATTCAATGTTGGTGACCTTGTCCTTAAATAAAACCAGCAAGCAGGATCGGGATAAGAAAAGCAAGTTTGAAGCAAACTGGTTAGGTCTCTATATCATCATCGCAAAGTATGGATCCAGGGCATACAAACTCGCCACCCTTGAAGAAGAGCTCCTAGATGAGCCTATTAACATCATGCATCTGAAAAGGTTTTATACCTAAGCCTTCTTGGTGACCCTATCTACACACAACCCAAAAATCCAAAAATCCAAAAACGCAAAAAAAAAATTAAAAACAAATGCAAAAATAGTAAAGAGAAATAAAATTGTCCTATGGTGAAAACCACCCTTGGTGGCGCCTTGGATAAGTACGAATGGTGAAAACCTGGTAACATGCATCATCCATAGCAGGATTAATCATTATCTACCTTGCATCATAGTTACTTTATGACTTCATCCATCCTATCCTAACATCCTCTCCCATCCCATCTGGGCCATGTTGGAAAACGTACCTCAAGCTTACTGATATGAAAATCCTATAAGGGAAAAGTTGGTGAGACTCTCTGAATGTCTTACCGACTAGCAGTTGTGTTCTAAATGTATGAAGTGCTTAGATCACCGAGACTTTGTTTTTGTCTTGACGACGAGAGTCATTGGCAAGACATTTTGATCGCTGTGAAAGTTTTAACTCTTTCCACCCGAGCAGAGCTCTTGCCGACAGGTTGGTTCCTATTGGACATCAAGGAGAGGAATGAACTTTCGGAATGACTCATTCCAACAGAGTATGTCTCACCGAGGTTTTACACATAGGCAATAGATGACATCAGAGAGACTCTTGGCTGACAGGTTTGCATTCGGTAAGAACTCTTGCCGATGGATGTGGTCTCGCCGATAGGCTGGTGCATTCGATGTGACCTATTTGCAATAGCATTTCTCTCTTCGATTGTTCTGTGCTCGGTATGATGTCTTGCCCATAGCGATGGTCTCACCAATAGAGCTACATGAGTTGAACCTCAGTTTGAAGTCTTAGCGATATTGTTTGTCTCGCCGATGGGTATGTTTTCGGTATGAGCTCATGCCGATAGAATTTGTCTCATTGAAAACTTTGCACGATGATCATTCGTATGACATAAAGTTTTATGAGACTCTTAGTGATAGTGAAACTCTTGCTAATAGATCTGCACAAGATGGATTTGTGTTTGGTATGACCTCTCGCCAATAGCGATGGTCTAGCCGATGGTTCTGCAGTGGATATCGATGTGATGTCTTAGCGATAGAGTGAGTATGGGTGACACATTTGAACTCAATATGACTCTTGCCGATGGTTGTGATTCTGGCCGATAATGACAGTAAGGCATTGTGGCATCGAGGAGACACGACCTAGTGTCTCACCGACATGCGATATAGTTTGAACGCCTTGACCGAATGTCTATCCTACATGGTCTATTTTCGACCAATCAAAGAAGTGAAAGGTGAACCGTTAGTAGTTGGACTATTGCGACCATTCTTGTGTGGAAGGTGAAAAAATTGTGAGGAGAACGATTATACTCTGGTAATGGCGAATGATGATGTACAATGGGTGAGACAACGAAGTGTTGCTCGATTAAACACGAATTCTTCTAAGTGAATTCATTGGATGTTTCTAAGAGGTATTCTGTATTACGATTGATCAGTGAATGTTGCTACTGTAAATTGACATTAGAAAGTTAAGTTTGAACTCTGTATGTAATTTTCTTTATTGTAATACAAAGAGGCTTTTCTTAGTGTGGTGGGTTTTTCTCCTATAAGGGTTTTCCCACGTAAATCTAGTGTCTAATTATGTATGTTCATTTCTTTGTTTCTGTTAATCCTTTCAAGTGTATCTTAATGAACTATAATGTAAAATTTAAAGTCATATTTGCATTATTCCTTGAGGTTTTCACGTTAGGAGAATTTGTTCCACACCTAAGCTTTCCTTACAAGTGGTATCAGAGCCTGGCCAATTGTGTTATCCTTGTGGGTACGTTGGGTTTTTTTGAGTCAATTCTATTCAGTGGGAATCTTGTAGAAGTTTGAAAATTTGAATTACAAATTAAGATGGCAAGCATGTAAGGAAAGATTGAAATTGAGAAATTCAATGGCAGCAATTTTGAGTTGTGGAAAACTTAAAATGGAAGATTTGTTGGTTGATCGTGATCTTTGGTTTGTTGTTTCTGGAATGAAGCCTACAGGCATGAAGCAAGAGGATTGGTACCTTGTAGATAATAATCAAAGGGCTGATAAGGCTCTGTTTAGTAGACTCGCTCTTCAAATGTTCGCCATATGAAAAGACTCATGATTCTCTTTGTGGAAAAGACCGAGCTATTTATCGGGAAGTCCCAGAATAAGTTGTTCGAGGAAGAATCGTAATTTTGAAAATGCGGAAGGAGCGTCACAGCTGATCACTTGAATGCTTTCTAACATGTTGATTGTTCATTACATTTGTGGATGAAGATTGGATGAAGAAGATCATTGTAAGGTCAGTTGTTATGTTCTTTTGCCAGATTCTTGGGATCACTTAGTGATGGCTATTGGGAGTATGACATCCACTTTTAATATGGAAGATGTTGTTACTTCTTTGTTATCAGAAGAGATGAGAAGAAAATCTTCTAAGATGGCAAAGGAGGCTCTTGCTATTAGAGGCAGATCAAAAGAAAAGGCAAGAAGAAGGACAAGAAGTCCAAATCCAAACTGAGGGGAGATTTTCGAAGTCTCCTAAAAGAAGTCCAAGGTGGCGTTAGAATTGTGGGCAACCCGGCCATGTCCGGGAAGATTGTAAAGAGGAGAAAAAGAAGCAGAAGAAGTATTCTTTCGACAATGATTCTTCTTAGAGTGATGCAAATTTTTTTATTGTAGCCTTGGATACACAGGCATTAGATGATGTCTGGCTGATTGATTCTAGAGCATCTTCCACATGACATCTCATAGACTGGTTCAACATGAAAATACCATGGGTGGAAGGGCATATTTGGCAAGTGGATTCATATCTCTTGGAAATTGTTGGCCGTGGAAGAGTCAGAGTTCAATTCCCTTATGGAAGAGTGAAGGGAATCAATGATGTAATGCATATACCAGGTCTGGCTCAAAATTTATTTTCTGTTAGTAAGTTGAATGATATTGGAGTACAAGTCATGTTCTCTGGAAATGGTTGCAAGATGACTAGAGGCTCAATGGTACTAGCTAGGGGTGCTCATATTGGTACCTTGCATAAGCTGGATTTACATGTTGTGCAATGCAATAGTGTCTCTGTAAAGTCACAAAAAGCTACTCATGGAGAAAAAGAGGAAAAAGTTCTTGATAGTGCAAACTCTATGGAAGTTAAACTTCCAGCAGAAAAGACTATGCTCTGGCATCATAGGCTTGGCCACATTGGTGAAAAAGGTTTAAAAACCTTGAAGAATAGAAACCTAGTTGAAGGGCTTGATGATTGTAACCTCAAATTCAAGTTTTGTGAACATTGTATATATGGTAAACAACACCGTGTTTCATTTTACTCCAGTCCTCACAAATCTTCTGATTTACTTGATTACATACATTAGATAAGTTTTTATCCAAGAATGTTCCTTCTTTGTCTAAATCAAGATATTATGTATCGTTTATTGATGATTATTCAAGAAGGGCATTTTTTTTTTTTGAAAAGTAAAGTAGAAGTGTTCAGTCATTTTAAGGAATTTAAAAACCTTGTGGAAAATTAGACTGGAAGAAAAATAAAATGTTTAAGGACTGACAATGGCGGTGAGTTTTGTTCTGATGAGTTTGAAAGGTACTGTAAAGATCATGGAATTAAAAGACATAAAACTACACCCTACACTCCACAAAAAAATGGAGTTGCTGAAAGGTTCAATAGGACAGTGATGGAAAGAGAATGAAGTATGCTAAGTAGTGTTGGCTTGGAGGAGAAGTTCTGGGCTAAGGCAGTTGCAACAACATGTTATTTAATAAACCATTCTCTTTGGAAGCATGGTCTGGAAAGAAGCCCTCTCTAAAACACATTCGTGTCTTTGGCTATGAGGCATATGCATATGTGCCAAATGAAAAAAGATCTAAACTAGAGAACAAGGCTATTAAATGTATTTTTATTGGTTATGGTGTTGGCATAAAAGGATACAAGCTTTGGAATCTTGATACAGAGAAGGTTCTATACAACAAAAGTGTTATTTTTCATGAGTTGAAGCCTTCTACTTTGGATCTGTAGTCAGAGACAAAATTAGAAGATAAAAAGGATGTAGTTGAAATTCCTCCAACACCAAATAAAGAGGAATTGACAATTCAAAATGTATCTGAATTTGAGGAAAGCTCAAGTAGTTCTGAGAGTTTTGAAGAAGAAGACCAACCTCAGCCTCAACTTGTGAGGAGGTCAACATGTGAAAGAAAGCAACCTAATAGGTATGGGTTTTCTTTTATAGACACTTGTGCCTATGTTTTAATTTCTAGCACTGATGAGCTTAGGATTGTGAAAGAGGCATTTAGAATGTCTGATTCAAACTCTTGGTTGGAAGCCATGAATGAAGAAATGGCATCATTAGAAAAGAATGATACTTGGAGTTTGGTGCCCTTGTCTGAAGGTAGAAAAGTTGTTGGCTACAAATGGGTACTTAAAAAGAAAATAGGTTTAGATGGCAGTGTGGAAAAGTATAAGGCAAGGTTGGTTGTGAAGGGGTATTCCCAGGTAGAGGGAATTGATTATGGAGAAATTTTTTCTCCTGTATCTAAGCTGACGTCTATCAAATTTATTTTGTCACTTGCAGCAATGTATGACTTAGAGATTGAATAGATGGATGTGAAGACAACATTTCTTCACAGTGACCTTGAAAAAGAAATCTATATGTCCTAGCCAGAGCACTTTGTGGAAAAAGGTAAAGAAAGACTAGTTTGCAAATTGAAAAAATCTCTGTATAGATTAAAATAATCTCCTAGAATGTGGTACCAGAAGTTTGACACTTTTTTTTTGTCATTGAGATTTGTAAGATCAAAATTTGATTATTGTGTGTACTAAAATGTTGAAAATGATCGTGTTCTTATTATTGCTCTCTATGTTGATGATATGTTGTTCATAGGCAATAGTAAGTTAATGATCAGATCAGTTGTCTGCAAAGTTTGAAATGAAAGATCTTGGTGCAGCCAGGTATATTCTGGGAATGGAAATAACCAGGGATAGGAAGAATAGAAAACTTTGGCCCAGTCAGAGTAAGTATATTAATACTATTCTGGAGATATTTTGTATGACTGATTGCAAGCAGCTAGTTGTTCCAGTCTTGTAGGGAACAAAGCTATCTATTGAAGACTGTCCAAAATCTCCTACTGAGATAGAGGACATGACCAGAACGCCTTATGCTAGTGTAGTTGGCAGTTTAATGTATGCAATGGTCTGTACAAGGCTAGACATTTCCCAAGCAGTGGGAGTACTTAGTCGTTATATGAAAAATCCTGGAAGGACACATTGGGATGTTGTGAAAAGGGTGTTTAGATATCTAAAGGGCACTTCAGAATATGTTTTGTGTTACCATGGAAATTTGGTTGAATCATAGAGGACTCTCAACATTCGAGGCTATGTGGATTCTGATTGGGCAGGGGACATTGATAGCAAAAGTTCCACCAGTGGATATATTTTCATGATGAATGGTGGTGCAGTTAGTTGGATGAGTAATCGGTAGGCTGTAGTCATTTTGTCCACTACAGAGGCAAAATACATGGTAGCAGCACACACCTGTAAAGAAGCAATCTGGTTAAAACATTTGTGTTCTAACATTGGGTTTGGTGCAGGGATAATTACAATATACTGTGACAGTCAAAGTGCTATTTGTTTGGCAAAAAATCTTACTTTCCATGCCAAGATGAAACATATTGATGTGCATTATCATTTTGTACGAGATGTGGTGGAGGATGGTGTATACTTTGATATTTTATGCTACTCTAAATGTGTGAATCTAACTAAGAAACATGAAAGACAAAACACCAAGGACACCTCAAGATTAGCCAAAAGAGAGTTACAACGAAAAGGAATGCAAATAAAATGAAACACAAACACTTTTACCTCCCTTGTTGTTGAAACTTCTTTGATTGGCCCTTGCTTGGATTGGTTGTGTGCTCCTTAGATGATAGATTGAGTGATTAAAATGCAAGATTCTATAGGCAAGATGACTAGCAAAGATGATTAGTTGATTGCAAATGCTTGAGGATTCAAATGGACAGCATGTAGGTATGGAAGTGAAAAGTGTTGCAAAATAACAGCATAAGGGTGCTCAAATCTAAAGTGTTGTGGAGAAGGAAATTTAGCAGCATGAGGTTGCTCAAATGAAGAAGTGTTGTGGAAATGCCCTTGAGGAGGGGGTATTTATAGGAGAATTTGAATTCTCTAGAGAATTCAAGGGTCAAGATTGTTCCAACAAGGTCAATATGAAGGGCTATGGTGGGTTGAGAACCCACAAGCCCTCACATCTTGACATGTGGAGGGTGAAGTGGACAAGAGGATATGAGGTGGAGATGAGTTGTCAAGAGGGTACATGAGGTGGAGGAAGTACAAGTACCTTGCAAGTACATTGGGAGATGGGAAGAATCTTGGGTGAATAAAAGTGAATTTTAAATTCACAATGATTGGAAGAATCTAGAGGGTAAAAGGTGGGTTCCAAAAAGGTGGGACTTGGTCACATGTGAAGATTGTGACAAGTCCAAGGTTGGTCACATGTGGTGATTGTGACAAGTCCAAGGTTCTAGAAGCCTTGGAAGGATGGAATGTGAATTAAAAATTCCCATGTAAAGGAGGGGAATCTAGGACAAATAAAAAGGAATTAAAAATTCCTTGGAGAATGATTAGGCTTAATTATTTTAGAATTAGAGGATAATTAGGGGCTAATTAGGATTAAAAGCCAACTTGCAAAAGTTGGAGGATGTGACACATCCTAATCAAGGATTAGGTATGTGCACATCCTTAATGAAGAGATTAGGAGATGGATTAGGATTAGATGAAAATGACATGTGAGGAATTAAATAAATGTAATATTTATTTAATTTATTTGATGAAAAGAGGATTAAGGAGGGTAAGGTATTTAATTATTAATTAAATACCTTAGGGATTTGGCAGAATTAAATATATTAATTAAATAATAGTAATATTATTTAATTAACTAGGCTAAGAGGATGTTTAGACGAAAAGTGATAAATTTGGATAAATTAAGTGTCCAAATTTGGATGTCTACATTTTGCCCCTCTTTGAGATGGTGTTAGGAAGTAGCACCATTTCAAAGAATATTAAAACATAGAACCCAGAAGAAGATGGTTAGATTGGGAAGGATGCCCCAAAATTATCCAAAAGAAGCAATAGGGAAGGAAGATGGAAATGATGGAAAATTAGGGGATGAAGGATGCCCCCTCGAGAGGACACACATGCGGTTCAAGAGAACACCTGCAGTGGGCTCTCTAAATAGACAGATGTGATGCAAGGGGAGATGAGGAAGATGATGCAAGGTGGATGGGGGTGGAGAGGGATGCAAAGGGACAGCTTATTAGCTAGGAGATGACATGGAAGCACAAATGGATTTGAGGACAAAAGATGATGTTGCCCCAGTCAAGGTACAAGCCAAAATGGGTTGATGATGGATGGAGGGTTGTCAATGAGGGAATGAAGGATCCCGAAACAACACGAGGATAGGGAAGGACACATCCCACTTAGTGGTATTGATGAGGGAAGGATTCATCCCAAAACAACACTAAAGGATAGGGAAGAATACCTCCTGATGATGATGATGAAAGTGTTGTTGATGAGGGAAGGATATATCCAAACAAATAATCAAGGGATAGGGAATGATAATAATGGATGAGGATGATGATGGGGGGTCAAGGATAGTAACGAGACTGGGGACAAGACCAAGGATATGATTAGGTGATTCAGGCTAAGTGGAATGGATGGAGATTGGATAGAGATAAGGATGAAGGATGAAGGATGAATGGATGGGGGGATATATGCAAGACGATAGAATGGAGAATGAGATGCAATTCTAAATGCAATTTATCATCTTTGGAGCACTGGTTTTCGCTATAGCATCAAACACAAGACACCAGGGTATGAAGAACCAAGGCGCAATTGTGTCTAATGCATCAAATAAACATAATCGGGACAAGAAGGTTGTCCAACACCCCAAGGTCGAAACTATTCCGGCTGTGTACTGGAGGATAACCACAAGTACGCGATGCCCCAGCATAACACAAGACCTCAGGGATCTTGGTGGGTACTACGTGGGACAACCAAGAAGACATAAATAGACATAAAAAGATCAAGATATGTCCCTATGTTGACCAATCAGAATACACCATAATATGATGGATTATGGCGGTCTTGACAAGTGATGATAGGGAGCTCAAATGATAAACAAAAGCCAAAAGCATCGAAAGATCACAATCAATTTCAAACGTCCATTGCCATAGGATCAAGGAGATGGATGAGATTGATGAGGTCTGTTAGGAAGGATGCATCCTGTTGAGACCAAAGATGATGGATACGAAACTAAAAGATCGTTATGACGCAGGATGTTCAAAAATTGATTGGATTTCATGATACAAGTGGATCTCATTTGTGAAGAACTGGCTAGATAAGGGTATAGCTTAATGACACGACACAAGGGAGACAAGACATGGGACGGATAAAACCTAAAGACCTAGGGGCTCGGGGGCCGATCAAAGATTAGCCTTGCCTACGTGAAAGCGCAGAGCCCTCGTAGTTCGACTAAAGACCGACAACAAATGATGGATGAAAGAGGATGAGATGACCCTAGATAAAAATGATTGAACCGACACGATGGGACAAGATAGATGAATGATGAAGTGATAAGATAGATGATGATGGACGATAGTGACTATAGAAAGCTCAGGGATGGGATAGTTAGCCAAATCATCAAAGATGAAGTGGGCAAATGACATGCCATATAGATGAATGGTGAAATGATGAATGATGAGATAGAAAATATGTGCAAAAGAAGCAGAAGTGATGACGATAAGATGGATGACATTGGATTGCATGGGGTAAAGCCTATAGCTAGATACCAATGACAAGGGATTGGGAGATGGGATGAGGGGAGAGGATGGGGGGAGGAAAAAGGATTGTTTGGGTGGATTGGATAGAGGGATAAGGATTTGGATGAGGAAAAGGTGACCAAATGGATAGATGACTGATGCTTGGAACAGGTGGAAGATGACTCAGAATGAGTAAATGATTGATCAAGATTATGGAATGGGAGTTTGAAATGATAGGAGGTTTGATGAATGTTTGGGATGATAGGAGGTTCGATGAAGTGTTGAGAAAATAGATGAAAGTTGGAAGCAGATGAATAGTTACATGAAATGAGTGAATAGATTGATTAGAATGGATGAATGGGACAAAATTGAAGAAGATGGAGGGAGGGATCTTAAGACTTTGTTGCAAATGGATGAAAGCCCAAATTAGGGGTTTGGATAAGCTCAGATTGGGATAAGATTAAAGCTCAGATGAGGATTGGATCGAAGACTAGAATGATTGAAGGATATGATTGAATTGATTCTACACCGAGTGCCGGGGCTTTAAGGGATGTAAGGTGTTGACAAGCAGATTTTTCCAAATTTGGCAATGTTCAAAAATTGTCAATTTTTTGCCATTTTAGGAAACTTCATGGTCGTATGTTTGAGAGTCCGAATTTTTTCCAAGAAATACCCATTGGCGAGATAGGATGAATTGCCAACAAAAATCCCAGATTCGAGATATGCATATTGAGTTATGGGCAAAAATAAATTTTCAAAAAACACTAAATTAGGATTTTGGGGGTCAAGATGAAACTTTGAGGCCCCAAAAATGGGTCAAAACGGAGACCAACCAGTTTTTACAAAACTGTTGAGAATCCACTCGTTAGCTCAAAACGCAACCACCCGTCAAATTTCAGCTCAAACGGACACCCGAGTCAAAAGTTATGGCCTCCGGAAGTGTTAGGGTAAAAATCAAAATTTAATTTTGAAAAATCGAAGACATGGGTTTTGTTCGCGGAGGAAAATGAGTAACTGGGTCGAAATTAGTTTGGAAAAAAAAAGTCCAATTTTAGCGGGAAATTGTGGGGGATGGAAAAAAAGAAAATGGGTTGTTTAAAAAAATATAAAAATAAACATTT
>VDFB02169223.1:0-43904 GCA_007258455.2 Sequoia sempervirens
CGAGCAATGAAAATTCATGCAAATGGGCCAAACCCTAATTCGATAAAGCAAGATCATGACCAACGTAGGCCGACCTGAAATGATCATCATTCAACACCAAAACACTCAATCATTGCAAAAACAAATGGAAGGGCCATCGACAACCTACCATGGATCAACACAGATGAAACTCGAGCTTGAAGAAGCGACCACACAGTAGACACACTCAAGCAATGGAAACCTCAAATAGCGCTCCAAACAATCCACACGCAAGCAGTTCAGGATCAATGCTCAAAACTCGAATGGAGGGAGCACTCAGACACCAAGGCAACAAACCAGTGAATGATGGAGTTAAAATGATGCTTAGAAGGTTTTAAACTGACCCATTTATGTCCTTGAGCAAAGGTACCTCGGTCATTAATGAGTGACAAGACGTGTCTGATAAATCCGGAAACCTGAGCCCAAGATGAAATTTCATAAAATCCCAAGATACGCGGAAATCCGGATGAACACGAATTCCACAGATATGGCAGAAACCGGGATTTAAACAAAGTTCAGGAATTTAGCACAATCTGGGAAAATCCACCAGAATCGGAAAATCCCGGGGTCAAGCAGAAACCCGAATTCAGAAAATGCAGCGATGAACAGACAGTAAACTAGAGCCTGGAAAAATCCACTGGAGCTGGAAAATCCCAGATTCGGGTGAAAACCCGGATTTTTCTTAAAACTCAATTTTGACCCATTCAATCCTCAAGGCAAGATCAAAGCTAACAAAACCAACATGCCAAGACCTCAAAAAGATAAGTCCAATAAAACCAAAGGTCCAAAGACATCCGAAAAGAGGGTCCCTACTCCAAGTGGGGAAATTATTATTACCCAAAAGCACTGTGAGGGTCTTAGATGTTCTGGTGGTTTAAAGACTTGTCTCCTTGCTTTCAATATTCATATTAAGACCCAATCTCCATATTTTGGTATTCTTGATTAGATTAGTATTTCCACATCCATGGCCCTTATTGATTTAGTGCAATAGTACACTCAATATGTTCAAGACGCAACAACTTGGGATTCATATCTATCAAACATATCATCCTTGTTTGTGGAGTCTTATTATGTTCATCTCTTGTTTCATCTTAGTCAGATCATCATTGTTAGCTCGTCATCATTGTCTTTGGAGCTTGCTACATTAGTTTTGACGACATTTTGGATTGACAACATCCCATTTTGTTATGTGGAAATTTGAGCAATTTTAAGAGACACATTTGGACTTGGATTCCATATTCATCTAGCTTATAGGAATGGCCTCTCCAATCACCAATGGATTTATTTCTTCCTAAGAGGAAAAATTTTGTTTATAATTATTGGATCGTTTTTTGTCTTCAAGATTCCATCATTGACACATGAGTTACTTCTTTGTGGGTGATTCATATTCTTGTCCTATCTCTCTTATTGGGTCAATTCATTGTACTTATGTAACAAAAACATTATTGTGTTACAATTGTACATTGAAAGCTAGATCTATATGAGGATTTATGTCTATGAGGTTCTTATGATATCCTACAAGTAGTTGCCTTTTAAGGCAATTTAGGTCAAATTTGACTCTTCCATTGTGTCTAGAAAACCCAAAAACTTTATGATCATGTATCATTTCATTAAAACCAAACCACTTGGCCTAGATCCCTCAAAGAATATTTTTACCCTACTTCGACATATAAAAATATATTATGCATAGTATATTTATTATGGGGCAAGTTGTCATCATCAAAAGCAACAATAAATCTATAATATTTAGGGAAAATTATATTTTGGTTTTGATAAGATCTTATCTCAAAAATTATAGGATTGTGGTGAAATTTGTACCCCCTTAATCTACAAGTTTATTTTCACATGAGGTGATTTTATAGCACAAGCTCCCAAAATGCATTTAATAAGGTGTTGTGGCCTCCTTTTCTTACTAAAAAATAACCTTGATCATTAGGGTTTTCGACTTGTTGCATTCCCTAGTGGCAAGGAAAATCCCCTGGCAGACTCCATCTTAATGAATGTGTGGCCTCTTGAATTCTAATATTTACAAGCCCCTCTTATGTGAACTTGTGTGGGTCTCACTTAGTGTGTATGGCTTCTCCAACCACTATAAAATCTTTCCACAGATAGATCTACATACATAGGTCACTACAACTAGAGTTTCCTATTTTTGCCAATCCACTCCAAAACTTGCAACCATTTTGGGGATTCAACAAGCATGATACCTCCTACATTCTAGCAATGGCCTAACTTTGGCAAGACCTCACTAAAATCAACAAAATGGGTGGATCTCTATATTTGACAGACTTACCAAAATAGCAATGATTTCAATAGACTCATCCCCTCTACTCAACACCCTTCAGTGATCTAATTTTGATTGACAAATGAACTTCAAATGCTTCATTCAAGGCATACAAGCTCCTTTTCTAAGCTTTTTTTTTTTTGGTCATTTATCCCTTTACTTTATGTTGTAAGTGAATTTTGATCTTAATGCATGGTTCAAGTCTAGAATTTGTAAATTGTCACAAATGTTGTTACACGATAAGCCTTCATTCAAGCTAATACAAGCTCTCCTTTTGAGGTGACACTTTTTAAGTGCATGCTTTTTCATGTACTTAGCAGCGATGATGTTAGATTGTAATCATTCTAATCCAAAAATACACTTTCAACATTATAGCCTACGTTTGGATTTATAAAAGATTGAGACCAAGACCAATACCACTTTATGTTTTTTGCAAGTGGCAATTGAATTCCCACTATTTATGAGTGCCACAAATTATTTTTGCTGGACAATTTTGGGTGGTCTTATGGTTGTGTTTTTACTTTTGTTGGTTAAATTAGTTTTGTTTAACTAAATATAAAGAAAATCATTCTTATTCATGGGTATTTCTACTAATCCTGGGTATTTCTGCTAATCCTTTTATTGACTTAAAATTTTGTAAAGCATTTTAGATGGATAAATATCTTGCCCCATCTCAATGGATTTTTCCCTAAACAAAAACCCCACAATGAGACAAGATTGGCCATGTCCTTGTATTTATTAAGTGTAATCTTTATTACTGTATAGATGTAAGAGAGGGGGACCGACCACGTTCAAGGCCCCAGGTCACAAAGGGCCAAGAGCGGAAGGTTGCCCTAACTTACCTCTGCTTAACAGGGTGTTAGGAAATGTAGGACGAGAATGATGAGGACTATAGGGTCCTTCAATCACTCTATAGACCTGAAATACAGAACAGGGCTAGGCAAGCCCATTTTCGAGTTCAACACTACACCTTAGGAAGCTCTTTGTCCAAGGATGAAACCGCGGTCCCAGGACGATAGCACAGTGCGTTGGCGTCTCTCAAGTGCGCTGGCGTCTCAAGTGCGCTGGCGTCTCAAGTGCGCTGGCGTCCGTACGACCAGACAACTAAAGAGACAACGTTGAACTTTCGAAAACAAGATAATGGCACAGTTAGCTACTACTAAAGGGCCAAAAAAATGCTCTGAAGTAAACAAGATATGCTCTAATATGATAAAGTAGAAACGCAAGAGTTAAGGTGGCAAGAATGATCTCACAAAGGCATTTGTTCGTTAGCTAGCTCCCAGAAACACGTTCACCTACACACAAAGAAGAGGAAATTTTTTGGGTGGCTGTATAGGGGTCTGCCTCAGTCAGACCCCCATTTAGGTGTTTCCACCTCCATGAACAGCTAAGAAAGCGAGCATGATAAAGAAAGTAATGTAATAAAGAATACTAAAACACTACAAAACAGTAAATGTGCTTACTCAAACAAGTAATAGAGGAGGGGAATGGGAAGCTTACCACCTCCACCAAGAGCACTCAAGGCTAATGGAGGAGAGAATGAGAGTACTTGAGCCTCTGCCGCAATGGTGTTGTCCCACACTTGCTCTACTAAAGTGATGGAGTGAAGTAATTGTTGCTATGGAGTGTAAAAGTGTTGCTAGAATGTTGGAATGGAGACTAGAATGCTTGAAGATTGCTTGAAGGGATGCAAAAGAAGTTGTGAAGCATGTAGAAGGAGGGAATTTGAAGAAGGGGTGAAGAAAACGGCTATATTTAGGTCGGCCAGCCGAAGAGGGTGTTACAAGTCGAATGCCAATGAGAAGTGTAATGCCTATGTAAGCTCCAGCCGCAGGAATTTTCCAAGGACGTATGCGCGCCGCGCGGGCATCCCAGACAAAAATTCCCCCACTGACGCACAAAACAAGCGCCAAGTGGAACAAAGGCAGCGAGCTTATGTGTAATTTAGCCTCTGAATTTGGTTTTCTAAAGTGGAGAAATGCAAAAAGGGGAATTTACATAAGGGGTGCAAATTCACTCCTATATAATAGATTATGTCACATCAACCATAAGTTCAGTCATATTTTGGACCAAAATTTGAGAAATATATGAATATTCGATTATAGATGACCTCACTTTAAAGTCTCTTATTCACTTGGATGATTCTAAGAATATGTCATATTACAATGTTACAATCATGGTTTTGGATCGTTGGGAAGGTTGTAAATATCTAGATGAGAGTTTGAGGATTTTTTTTAGTATTTGGTGTCAGAACAAGTTAGTCCCACTATTTTTTTCCCTTTTGTCTTTTCTAGCACTTTTTTTTTTTTGTCTGCATCTTCCCAAAATCATCATTATGATTTTTAGAAATTAGGTTTTTGAAAACTTCAAGTAAGCACCACCAAGCTTCCAAGGCATTTTTGGCATGAAGCTTCAGGGGCCCACTATAGAAAAAACACATTTTTCTTTGAAAAACACACTCATAAACCCTAGAATTAGTGCAATTAGTTTCAAAAGGCTCTGAGGTGATAAATGGTTCCCAATTGCAACTCTCTGGTCCCTTGTTAAGGTAGTTATACCAAGACTATTTAAACACCCCCCCTGAATCATAATCTTCAGTTAACAGGGGGCTTGTAGTTTCATACCTTGTGAATCAAGTAGGGAATATATTAGGGCCTTGGAAGTCTTCATTTCCAGAGTGTCATCAAGCTAAGGCAGTGAAAACAGATGAAAAGTTGATCTTCGAGAATGCAAAGCAATATAAGGGAATTTTAAGACACAAGCAAATTCGTAAGTTGAGGCAGTCGCAGAAAAAGAAATTCACTATGATCTTACCACTATTAAAAGTTATTATTTAGTAGATGTCCTGATAGATCAAGGTGTAAACAAGGGTAAAGAGAGGAAGGTATCTTCACTTTATGGAGTTTCGAAGTTAAAACAAAGTAATACCAAAGTTATCACAACAAACAATTGGGTAAGTGAGGAAGGGTCTTGTGGCATTAAAAACCCATACAACCCCAAAACCACTCTATTGTTGTGGTCATCAGAGCTTTATGTAAATGAGCTCATGAGCATGAAAAAGAGGATTGAATATATTGAAGCAAAGGGACAGCAAGAAGAGATAAAGGAAATTATAAAAGCAAGTTGGAACCTAGAAAGCGAAAACAACTTAATGAAAGAGAAAGTAATAACTCTACAAAATAATATGGAAAGTGGGCAGTAAGAACCAAACATTGTAAAACAAGAACTAGAACAAGTGAAAATAGCAGGAAAAAAGAGTTCAATGGCAATGGAAGGCAGTAGCACGACACAATTGGAATAATTTCAATCAGCAATCGCAAGCATGGAATTAAAAGAAAATAAACTAAAAGAATAAATAGAAGAAGCCAAGTCTTGGGCACCAGTTGTAAATGGACCATCAATCGAACAAAAAGAAACCATCGAGAAACAAATCAAAAGGCAAGTAAGAGAAGAAAAAGACAAATAAGACAAAGCTATAATTATCATCACCAAAGGTTTGAAGGACTTTGGTGAGAAAGAGAGAACTAGTATTTTAGCAAGATACTTTCTTAAGGAAAAGTTGAAATGGGCAAGTTGTATTCAACAAACAAATAGGATAGGAATGAAAACAAAAGGAAGGAATAGACATGTAAGAGGTGTCTTAAGAAACATGGAAGACAAGTTTGCAATCCTAAAGAATAGGGGCCTGCTTAGAGGCACTCACATTTATTTAGATGAAGACCTATCATTTGCACAAGAAGAATGAAGAAAGGAATGGGAGACAGCGAAATTAGCAAGGGAAGTAGGAAAGTGGACATGGTTAAAAAATGGGAAAGCTCAAATCAACGTGAGGTTTCCACATAAAAATAGGAATTTGGGGCCCCATGGGAGTATATACACATAGTAAGTTGGACTTGCAGAGGTTACCCATGGAGAAGAGGACCGAGGTTGGGGCCCGTGGTAGAGGGTAAAGACATTATTATTCTTATGAAAACTCATGAACATGATGGATGCAAAGTCCTTGACTTTGAAGGATACATAAAATTTCAATTTGGAATGAAGGGACTATGACATGTAAAAGACATGGAGGGATCACAATCCTTATAAAAGATTTGTGGGGTGGAATAGTAAAAGTAGAAAAAAAAGGGACCTTAATAGCAATTTGTATGGCTGAAAATAACTATTAATGAAGAAAGAATTAGATTGGTTGCTTGCTACTTTGCTCCTAAGAATTCGAAGTTCTAAAAGAAGAGAAATCTGGATAACGAAGACCCATATGTTGCTTGAAAAAAGGATATTTTTGCTTTCAGCACACTAGGAGATAGTTTTAGTGGGTGATTTTAATGCTAGGATAGCAAACAATCAGTTTATTCAGTTGCGTAGGGAAGGAGAGGATAGCAATCCTCTATGGTTAGAGGAAAATGGGAACCAGTTGTGTGAAAGAACTTCACAAGATGGGAATGGGATTGTGTTACACTTTTGAGTGGAATTATTAGGTTTATGTAGCTTGTATTGCATAGTTATTAGTAATGGGATGAAAACATGGCCAAGATCCAATGGTGTCACTTGTAAAACTTACATCGAGCAAAGTGTGGTGGACTATGTGATTTGCTCTCAAGGTTCTAATTCTAGGTTATTAAAGTTCAATATTGGGGGATGTCCTTTTGAGTTGAAATTGAATCATATGCCTCTCTTTGTTAAACTTGGCATCAACACAAACAACTTTCATGAAGGGCATATCCACACATGCACAAGAAAGTTCATGCCCAAAGTAAAATTCTTGTGAATCATGAAAATAAAGCTCTTTGTTGCTACTCTTGAACAACACCTTCAGCTCGCAAAAAACTACATGGAGGACAAAAAACACAATGTAAAAAATGGGTTTACTTGCACCAATATGTTGATCCCTATAATCCACAAGGCTTTAAAGGTGTGCAAGGGATCTCATCCTATGAAGAGGGTTACAAATGCTTTCTTGACTAATTTGTGGTAAGATGAAGAAAGCAAGGCAGCTAAAAGAATATTTAAATAGAATAGGCCAAACAAAGAAAGCAAGAAAAAATATGAACAATTAATTGACACATAACTCCAAAGGCTTTTGGAGGGAGCTTCAAGAAAAAAAGAAAACAAATAAAAAACAATATCACAGACAACAACTAGTTAGATTATGCAAAGCACCTTAATGACCGAACTCAAGAGAAAAGTAATCCTCTAATAATTGACACATCAATGGATCTATTTTCAATGGAAGATATCAAACAAGGCATAAAGAATTTGGCAAGTGGTAAGGCTCAAGACATTGATGGGTTGCAAGTAGAATTTTTAAAATGGAGAGTTGAGTTACCCGTTGAGTTGCATCAACCAAGGCAGTTTCTCGTTTGAGTGGACCACCAATGCGGTTATCCCACTTCACAAAAGTGGTGATACACAATAACCCTTCCAATTATCATACAATTATGATCAATCCTCTTTAAGGAAAGTTTTTTGGGAGCATGTTAAAATGCAAAATCAACAGGTGTACAAAAAAAAAAGGAAAAAAGAGCAAAAGAGCGGGTTGGCTTTAGACTGAAGCACTCTACTATTGATTATTGTATCACTCTTAGGCACTTCATTGAAAAAGGTTTGGGACACCCAAGGTGAAGAGGCCTTTTGTTGCTTCGTGGATTTTAAAAAGGCCTTTAACACTATTCCTAGGGATAAACTTTAGGGTAGAATTGAGGAACTGGGGATCCCCAAGGTGTATAGAGTGATTGTTCATAAGTTGTATGAGTAGGCTAGAGCAAAAATCAAAACTAAAGAGGGTATGTTTGAGTTTTTCAATAGTGACATCGGGGCAAACAAGGATGTCCTCTATCTCCCACTTTGTTTGATTTATATATTGATAAACTCGAAGAATGGTTAAATAATTCTAATGGAGAGGGGATTCAGCTGGCGAGATATGTGGTGAAGTTACTTTTATATGGAGATGATCTTGTTCTTTTAGCAAGAACTGCCCATGGATTGAGAGAGTATTTGAAGACTCTTCAGGTTTTTTGGCAGGAGGTTGGGCTACAAGTGAACACGAGCAAGACCACAATCATGAATTTTTCTCTGAAAAGGATGAAGCAACAGTTTAATTTTATCTTCGAGAAAAGTTTGTTGGAGATAGTGGAAGATTACAAGTACTTAGGTATTGATTTTCACGATAGGCCAAGTTGGGTGACCTGTAAAACAAAAAAGTTACAATGAGGGTGGAGAACTTCTTTCCTACTCAAAGCAAAGTTACGAGTTTGAAAACCCAAGAAAATCCTTTTTGGCTTGTTGGTTGTGTCGGTTGTCCTCTATGGTTGTGAAGTTTGGGGGAATAGTATGTCAACCCACAAGTGGTGACAAATGGAAAGAATCCAAAAACATTTAATTACATATAAGTCTCAAGGTCAAATCAATTCCCTAGGAAATCCTTTTGGATGAAGCGGGCATGCTTCCAATGAAAGCATAAGCAATAATTTGTTTGCTAAGCTATTTAAAAAAGGTTAATAGCATGGATAAGCATCGCTGACCTGAGTTGGTTGTTGAGGAAGAATTAAAACAGAAAAAGACTTTGATGAAGCAAAACAAGTGGTTGAACATGTGGGACATTAGACTCTATGAATGTCCTAAAAATATCAAAGAGATTAAAAAAAGTTTGTGTTAGAAAAGTTCAAGACTATCATGTGGACAAATGAGATTGGTCATAAAAAAAGTGCATTGTGTCAAAAAGTTCAACCTCAAGTTGGAGCAAGATGAAAAAGTTTACTTGAGGATGGTAGTTAAAGGAAAAGCTAAAATATTAGTTGCACAATTGAGGACATGCTCCCATCATCTTAGATGTGAAAGGGGTTTAGGTTGACATGTAATGTCCCCTTATTAAAATTAGGCTAGCTTGACCTAGAAACATAAAATGCACAAGTTAGGATAAGGGATTTTGTAATTACCAATCAATTAACTTGTAAATGAAGCTTGCCTTTAGGACCTAAACACATCATGCATAACGAACAATACCACACAGATCCTTGATCATAGTTAGATTAGATAATTCAGATTGTACATATTAAGAATAAGGCAAATGTATTACTATCCTAGTGTATTTAAATGAAAACATCACATTCTTATATAACCTATTACTATGTATTGAATAGATTTTTGTCCTTCCCTCTTCCTAACCCCAACGAAGGATGGTAGAATTACTGTGCCAAGGGCACATGAAACAGTCTCCAAGTGGAATCCCTCAAGGTTTCCTACCTATCTTGGGACCATCCATCAAGTGACTGATTTACCCCGCCTCTCCCTCCACACACTCCCTATCCTCAATTGGGTATTAGCGAAAATGAATATGCTCAAAAATTCATTCTTATATTAAAGAATCATAATTGCTTATAAGGTTCAATAATTGTTGCAAGCATCATTATTAGAAGACAATCATAAATAATATCTATATATATTTTATATAAATATATGTTTATTCATCATTGTTCCTCATTATCAATTTATAATAATTTCATATATATATATATGGATATGTTTATATATATACATATCCATATACATTAAAATATATATACTTATAATATTAATTTATTATATTTGAATTCTCAATTCATTTACTAACCTGATAAATTAAATACAGAAATACTTACCTGATTAATCAGTTAATTATTGAACCTCAGAAATTACTTGCTTCCTCCAGCCACCAAGCTGCTATTTATTCCTTTATTCAATGATTTTAAATGCTGCACAAACTTATATCTTTTCTCATAAATCTGCTCATGCTTGATACACATAAATTTTCCTTTAATTACATCTCCTCAAAGTCTGCTCAAACTCCTACAATACTATCTTCTTTTATTCCCCCTCAAGTTATCTCTTTTATATCACACGTATGTCTTTTCAAAAGAGTGCAACCCTTCACAAAAGGTGATTGGCATTATTTATATTAACTTAAATCTCTTTTATACCACTCGTATGTCTTTTCAAAAGAGTGCAACCCTTCACAAAAGGTTATTGGCATTATTTATATTAACTTGAATATGTATTAAGGGAGGTGATTAAGAGGAGTAGATCATAAACAAAACAGCCTACAGCCTTTGGAAATTAAAGTATGACCTTCACAAACTAGATTGCTTCCTTTGTTGTATTATCAATCGAAGCCTTATAATTTCTTCTAATAATCATTGCTCTTTATGACTATTTTATAATTGTATTTGCTGCAATGTTTATATAATTATTTTACATATTTTATATTAATAATTTATTATATATTTCTTATTCTATTATTATATTTATAAACTGAATTTATTGTTAATATTTATAATATTATATTATAATGATTACAATTATTAAATGGTTAATATTTATATTTATATTTTAATATTTATAATGTTATTTATTGTCTTTCAATGCTCTATATTTTAGTGTTACAATTTTGGGGACATGACATGACACTCCCTAAAGAAGAAAGGGGAAAAACAATTGCATTCTTGCAACAAAGGAGTGGTTGAAACCGAGCAGCACTTCACTATGAAATGTGCGACACAAGATGATATCCATAAATTTTGAGAACAATATGGTGGATAGTTAGAATGAGCTATTTGAGGAGGCAAGACTTCAAAAAACGGCAAGTGTTTCAAACTGGGTGTCACTTCATCATGGAATGTGCAACATATGACGATATTCGTATTCATTTAGAAAACAATGCAACGGTGTGTAGTTTGAATGAGCTATTTGAGGGGACAAGACAAAACAGCAAAGTTTTTTGATCAAATTTCATAAAAAAAAAAAGTCAATATTTAAAAGAAAGTGAAAACATGTCACTGGTAATTTCCTAGGTACTGTAGACCATTTGGTTTCATGGACATCATTAAAATTCCTTCAATCATTCATTCATCAAGATATGATGAACACAATCAAATTGTAGAGACAACACACCATATAAAGATCATAAATGGCATTGATGACACCAACCAATGAGTAAAGATGCATATATTTTGAAGTCCTCAATGTTTTTACCAAATACAATGCTATATTTTAACTCCTCAATGAGACGTAATACTTTAGAGCATTTACTGAATGCAGTTCTGGCATCATGTAAGAATTAGTAATTTAATTGAATATGTTTTAAAGGGCATGTTTACAAAGATCATTTTTTATTTGAATTTATTTTATAAAACATATCTACTAGCTTTTAGATCTTTTTGCAATGAAATGGATTCTAGAATTTTAATGGCAATTATTTCATTCTGTCTAAAAACGTTAAGATTGATTTGCAACGTGTATCTATGAACACTAGATGTTCGGTATACAATGAAAGAATCGAAGTTGAATAACTTCCCTGTTCCAATCCTTACTATGACACTGTATTACACTGTCCTATCTAGCTTGCCAACACAATATCCAAAAGTTCTTGCGTAATGCCATATATATATTTTAAAATAACTATGAACAGATATAAAATGTTACACACGGGAAAAACAACCACAAAGCAGCTGGGTCCAAATGTAATGTGCAAATAAAATAAATAAAATAACCTAAGACTGATATCTCTTGATGTTTTTGAGACGGATGTTTTAAGATATCTAAACTAGTTATTTACAATCTTCACTTAAGGTGTTTAGAATATAGGCCTTCTAAGTGTTACTGGACTTGAAGACATTTCTGATCTTAGGGAAATGGAATTTTAAGCAGATTCCTTGATAAGCTTGATCTTTCGCTTTAGTTCAGATTTTTTTACAGTGTTTTTTGCCATTCGTGTAGCATGATAACGTAAATTATTTGAACTACTTCCGGAGGGGCGCAAATTTTTTAAGATATAATCCTGTAGGTACGTAGAACATATCTTGAAATATCCACGATTTTTTTTTAGAATAGACAATGATTGTCTTTGAACAGTCATTTTTACCTTGCTGACGTCATATTCCATTTCCCTTGAGGCATCAATTATCACCCTTCCTAAAAGAAAACTACACATAACATTGCCTGCAGAATTAAAAGATGAATTCTATTCGGCAAGATTGCATGATAAGTGTAGTTATTCGCTGGTTTTCAAGCTTTATAATAAACAGGAAGAATATTGGTGATCTTAATCACCATAAAGATAACAAAATGTTACTGATAAAACTAACATAAATATAGAAAGCCGCATCTTAACAGTACTAAACAAAATGGCAATGTAAACCCTCTTAAACCTACTAGATATTTTGTCTGCTAAGGTTAACGGGTTCCCTTTCTTCGGTAAATTTGGGTAAAATGATCCTTACATCACACAGTGAACTCTTGAGTAGTATAATGGCTTCGTAGCAAACAGGTAGGATATTGAAGACACGGTAAACACAATCAAAATGTGTTACTGATAAAGCTAATATAACTCTACAGGAAATTTCATCGAAAATCATAATTTTGAAGGACCGAAATTATATATTGCAGCTCCCTGCAAGTAGAATACCAGTCTCAACAATACCATGAGATAATTTTCCAATCCAACAAGTTAAATAAAATGGTAACGTCGATCCCTCTCAAACCTAACTACTTAATTTGTCTGCCAAGATTAAAAAGTCCCCTTTCTTCAGTAAATTTGGGTAAATGATCCTTTCATCACGCGGTGCTCTGTTACTCTCAAATAGTGCACATGACACAAGCTCCTGAGTCCCAGACATATGAACGAGGTCAGTATGAAAATAAAGAAAATGTTCCAACGTGTAAAATGAAGATCAATGATAAGGTACAATATGATTTACCATACCTTGACATTCTTGTGGGATAAGAATTTCCCCAAATTATGTAGAAGCCTTCGCAAATCATCAACCTGAGGAACAACAGAGTTTTAAAACAGATCTTTTAAAAAAAAACCATAAATAACTAAATAATGCAAATGAAGCTCTCAAACATACCTTAATGTAACCAGCACTATTTCTATCGAAGTAGCGATATGCCTGAAATCCAATATAAGTTATTCAGCAAAGCAATAACCACAAAGATACGTGTAATTACAAAGTTGAAAAAATAGCATGCACAAGTACCAACCTTTAGCAACTCCTTGTCAATTGCTTTTTTAACACCGCCATCGGGCTTTACATTCTTCTCATTATGGTCTTCAGCTTTTTCCTACATCATGTACATAGCACAAAAATTAACAACTTTCTCAGGCGCCTGCAAGGAAATCCTACTCCATAAATCCTACAAGAATCAACTTTGTTAACTTGCAATAAATTAGTAAAGAAAATCCTTCCACATAGCATTGTATGAGCAGAGTTTTATCAGTAAACCAAAAATAGTATGTTGCTGCCGAGTATTTAGCTTCTCCTGAATACAACTTACTTTCATATTTACTGAAAGCTCAATTAAAAATCAACATAACTGCAAATCTTGAAGCATAAGTCTGCAAAAAGAATAATGAATTTGACATATTGCCGTTCCTTTCGAAGAACCCATAACTTCAGTCAATACTATAAGAATAGAAAAATTTAGTTTATTGTTTCAGAAAATACTTGCATTAACAATTTTAATGTGTACTTTATAAGAAATACTTAAATTAAATTTATTTGAAAATTGTAGAACAATAAGAATGCACATGTATCACTTTTCCCGAATACAACTCACTTTCATATTTACTGCAAATTTTAAAGCATAGAGCTGATGAAAAAAATGACTGAATTGACATATAGCTATTCCTTCAGAAAAAGGCATACCTTCAGTCAATACTGTGAGGATAAAAAAAATTGGTTTTTTGTTCCAGAAAATACTTCAATTAACAATTTTGGTGTGTCCTTTCTAAAAGTACTTAAATTTATTTGAAATTTGTATAATTAAAATGTACATGAATCATATACTACAATATAAGGAAGTAACCCACCAATTAACAATTTTAAACAGTTAATGGTAGCTCTGTTAAGTTTTAACTATAGAAATATTTCCCTGGTTAATCGTCTGGCAAAGGCCTCTACTAGACTCTTGCCAATGAATCTGCTTGAATACTAAGTTTTAATGATCATGCTTGAATGCTAAACTTAGTTTTGGATGACGTATTGTAAACTAATGTGGTATGATAAAAGATGGTACAATTCAAGTTCTATTTGGAAAACAAAATATCTTAAACAGTAAGGAGTAAATTTTGGATGACTCATTTAGAAGATTACCTCGTGAGTTGCAGCCTTTTGGGATGCATCTTTCATTTCTACATCAGATTCTTTCACATCCTTGTTTGGATCATTCTTGCCTGTATCATTTTTTATTTCTTCCATATCTTTACAAGATGGTGAACTCTTCCCGTTTGGCAATGGTTCAGGTTTTTCTGCCTCAGTACCTTCCACGTTCTCATTATTCTCCTCCACTTCTTCCTCCTCTTCATCCCCTTCCACCTCTTCTTCATCTTCCTCTTCCACCTCTTCTTCGTCTTCCCCTTCCTCTTCATCCTCCTCTCCTTCCTCTTCTCCCTCCTCTTCCTCCTGCTTCTGCCCCTGCCCCTCTTCTGCAACTTCCTCTTCATCCACATCCATCTTATCCACCTTTTCAGAAACCTTCTGATCATTATTCTCAACTTTCTCATCTGTATTCTCAGCTTTGTCATCTGTCCTCTCCTTTGCATCTGTCTTCTCACCAATTTTCTCGTTCTTATTATCATTCCTTTCCCTCATCTCATCCTTCTCACCATTCTTATTTTTTTCATTTTTATGATCTTTATCAGCCTTGAGATGTAAATCATCTTTTGAATTACCATCTGGTGCTTTATCAGAAAACTTTGAACGTTTCTGTGTTGATGCTCCTTGCCCCTCACCTTTTTCTGATTTCTCCTCCCGAGGTCTCTTCCGGTCTTCCTTTCTCTTCACACTTACCACTTTCCGCAATGCCTGTAAACCAAATATTATATATAGGGATCAGTGAAACCAAGGTATGTTGGTATGTTATTAAGAAATATAGCACTAGAAACATAAATCATTCGTCATCTTTTGTTTCGAGTCCTTTTCAAGCAGTACAACTCACTTCTAGAGATGCCAATATCCGACTTCCCATTTGATATTGGATCATTTCTTGAAAAACTTCAGCAAACAGAGACAGCTGCTTCAAAGATAGTAGGACTCAATTAGCAGACACAAATGAAGAATCCAAAATATCTTGAGAACATGAGACTTGAAATGTGAGGAAAATAACAGTATACAAAATTGCCTTATGGAAGAATTACTAATCTACTTCACTAAAAACATGCATGCCATTAATAATTCTCCCCAAAATACAACACATACCTCAAATGTACTTTCTTCACAATCCTTTTCATTGTAATCCAAAAGGCCATCCAGAGATAATGTCATTGAGCGAATCTGAAATTATAGAGGTCATGGAAAGAGTTAATATGTGACAGAAATTTACCTGGCTTGCATAGGCCTAAGTCTCCGTCTAATGTGAAAATATAACCTCTCCAATTAACATTTAAAAATATTATTTTCTTGATCACTGGAACTGGCCTAAAATTGTTAGATATTAGAAGCAATAAAAAAGAATCACCTACCACAACAATATATATCACTAAAATAGTAAAAAGATAACCTTCAATGATAGGAAGAATTATAAAGCATTACAAATAGTTAGTATTCCTGCGAGTGTTAAAAATGAGTAAATAAATGTGGTTAAAATATTAATTAATAATGAGTAAATAGATGTGGCTAAAATATTAATTAACAATTAGTAAATAGATGTGATTAAAATAATAATTTAACTCCTGCCAAAATGGTCCAGAACAGGGTCCCAATAGATCTAAGACCAATAGACTAGCATAGATATCTTTCATACATCTATATCTCAAAGACACCGATAGATATCTATACCGAGGAGTCTATATTGAATTTGTTACACAGGTTAGATAGGTGCCTCAAGATTGTTATCTGTGTCTTCTATATAGACGTATTAAGACATTTATGCTAGTTTATAATTAAATAAATAATAATTTATCAAGATTGCCAGGAGACTGATACTGGTACTGGTACAGGAGATGAGTACCAGTACATTATTTTTTTCAATAATAGATGGGTACTTGGAGACACCAAATATATATAATTTACAAAAACTGAAATCCAACAAAATGTGAAATATTTCTTTATAAATTTAGGTATACTTTATTAAACTATAATTAAAACACGGTATACATGGGACGCATAACTAAAGACCAATAGACTAGCATAGATATCTTTCATACATCTATATCTCAACAACACCGATAGATATCTATACCGAGGAGTCTATATTGAATTTGTTACACAGGTTAGATAGGTGCCTCAAGATTGTTATCTGTGTCTTCTATATAGACGTATTAAGACATTTATGCTAGTTTATAATTAAATAAATAATAATTTATCAAGATTGCCAGGAGACTGATACTGGAACTGGTACAGGAGATGAGTACCAGTACATTATTTTTTTCAATAATAGATGGGGTACTTGGAGACACCAAATATATATAATTTACAAAAACTGAAATCCAACAAAATGTGAAATATTTCTTTATAAATTTAGGTATACTTTATTAAACTATAATTAAAACACGGTATACATGGGACGCATAACTAAAGACCAATAGACTGGCATAGATATTTTTCATACATCTATATCTCAACGACACTGATAGATATCTATACCGAGGAGTCTATATTGAATTTGTTACACAGGTTAGATAGGTGCCTCAAGATTGTTATCTGTGTCTTCTATATAGACGTATTAAGACATTTATGCTAGTTTATAATTAAATAAATAATAATTTATCAAGATTGCCAGGAGACTGATACTGGTACTGGTACAGGAGATGAGTACCAGTACATTATTTTTTTCAATAATAGATGGGTACTTGGAGACACCAAATATATATAATTTACAAAAACTGAAATCCAACAAAATGTGAAATATTTCTTTATAAATTTAGGTATACTTTATTAAACTATAATTAAAACACGGTATACATGGGACGCATAACTGAACAGGCATTCACTAAAGTGCTTCAAGTTTCCAATCATGCAAGGCGCAGTTTCATTCCAGAGATGCAATATACAACATCCTTTAGGTATACTTTATTAAACTATAATTAAAACACGGTATGCATGGGATGCATAACTGAACAGGCATTCACTAAAGTGCCTCAAGTTTCCAATCATGCAAGGCACAGTTTCATTCCAGAGATGCAATATACAACATCCTGTATAATATTATAAGTTTAGTGATGCAATATGTACACCTCCTGGACAAACTGCAGGCTTATTATAACATATTAATTAAACTTTAAAGTTTAAACATTGCATTATAAACTAAATAACAAAATTAATATTTAGTAAATACGGTTATTAATTATTTAGTAATTAATAAATTTGTTATATATAATAATTAATATTAATATATATTATAAACTAATTTTAATATCTGATGTAACTGGCATTTTGATATTAATATAGGGAGCCACCCCCTCAGGTGGTGCTTATCTTAAAAATTAAAAATAAACTAATTTTAATATTTAATTGAAGTATCAATAATTAAACTGTTAAATATTATTGTATTAACTATTAAATTAATAAATATATGTCAAATTATCATATTCCTAAATATATATTATAAATTTATTTTATTATTTATGTTACTAAAGTCTAATAGTCTAATACTTATAGTTCAATAATTAATACTTTAAATTTTAAAATTATAATATATTTGAATTTAATATTTACAAATTATAAATTTATTAAATTATAATTACACTAATTTAATTTTTTATTTTTTAATCATAAATTAAATATTTAACATTTATTGTTTGGTAATTGTTTCTGCACTTGTTGTAGAAGCATAATGTCAACCAGTACTAGTTCTATTGCTCGGCCCACCTTCAATACCAACTCAAATTCACCTTTGTGGAAACATGTACAAATGATGAAACAAGTTTGAGGGGGAGGAACATTTGTTTGGATACGCAGTCTTTGTGATGTGAAGCATACTAGCTCATACAGTCATGTGAAAGCTTGTTTATGTGCCATTCCCCTTCAAGGAATCTAAGCATATTCAGGAAAGGATGGTAATGGGTTACCACCTCGACAAATAGCAGAATTTATTAGAGAGCAAGAAGAAGCAGATGCAAGACTTGCTCATGGCACAAACCATCCTTTGATGAGAGGAAGGCGATCAAGGAGGCCCCTGCTTCTCCATCTCATAGTGACTTTTTTAATGGAAAGCCACCCCTTTTTGGGTGGAATTGAAAAACCTGTTAATGTGAAGAGAAGCAAGGGACCATTTGAGAGAATTTCAGAATGATGCTAGACAAATTGCAAATCAAACCGTTGCAAGATGTCTATATGCAAACAGTTTGGCATTTAATGTTGTTTGATCACCATTTTGGCAGGATATGTTGAGAAAGTCAAGTGAGGCTCCACAAGGATATACAGGACCAGGTTATGAGAAGGTGTGTAGCACCTTACTAGCAAAGGAGGTAAAAAACATAGACAATGCATTGACTCCCATTAGAAATTTGTAGAAACAAACAAGGGTGTCAATTGTTTTTGATGGATGGAAGGATGCCAGAAATCCGCCGTTAATCAATGTGATTGTAGTGTGCCCTAAAGGGGCAATGTTTTTGATAGTCATGGATTGTCAGAGATAGGTGAAGGACTCACAATTTATTGTTGACATCCTTCTACATCCTTACACAATGCATTCAAGATGTGGATCCTGAAAATGTTGTCCAAGTTATAACAAACAATGCAAAGAATTGTAGAGCTGCAGATATGTTGATTGAGAAGTGGTTTGAGCACATATTTTGGACACCTTTTGCTGTTCACTCTCTCAACCTCATGCTACAAAAGTTGGGTGAAAATAAATTCGATCAAACAAATTTATGCTGAGGCTGAAGAGACCCAAATGTTCATCACAAACTGTCACATGTCCATTTGTTGAAGTTGTTGAAGGTAATTGAAACACTTTAATTTTTAAATTTTACATTTCACTTTAGTTATTACTAATTTATTTTTTAAATTCGAGCATGTCTTCTTTACCAAGAAAAATTAAGAGATTTAAGGACAAAAGCCCTTAATTTCTCCTATAAAGTTATTGGACAAAAACCCATGACTTGTCTAGATATCAAGGACAAATGTTTAAGGAAAAATAGCTAAAAATTAGAATAACATAACCGAAAATCACGATGAGATTATTTTTATAATTTATAAATCTGAATATTATAATAAAATTCATAATTTTTGATGAAGTCATGTTTATAAATATAATGCAACTATCATTTTGAGTTAGAATTATTGTTTAAAGGCAAAAATAAGAAATGTTCTAGAAACGGACATTACAGTTAGTGGATATACAATGGTTTTGGGGATGCATACTAAGTGGGTAACTTGGACAAGGGCTCAACCAATGACTATGTAGCCTCTTTATTTGAGAGAGTTATTAATTAGATAATCATAAGGAACCAAGTTGTTGCCCTTTCCACTATTAAGATAGATTATGTGGTTGCCACAAGTGTAACACTACTTTTCCCCAAGTATTAAATTGATTCTAGAACATTACAGTTAGTGGATATACAATGGTTTTGGGGATGCATACTAAGTGGGTAACTTGGACAAGGGCTCAACCAATGACTATGTAGCCTCTTTATTTGAGAGAGTTGTTAACTAGATAATCATAAGGAACCAAGTTGTTGCCCTTTCCACTATTAAGATAGATTATGTGGTTGCCACAAGTGTAACACTACTTTTCCCCAAGTATTAAATTGGATAAATTTGATATATATTAGAGTTAGTTTTATCTAGCAGTGGAGTATCAATGTTAATTATTGTATGAAATGGTTCTTTAAGACTTATGCACATTAAGATTATCATCATTAATATACAAATTGGCATGTAACAATATGAATATGATCAAAAGAAATAAATAACATCTTAAACTAATTTAATTGAATCAAACTCCATCTCATTTATAGTTGAAATATCTTTGAATAAGTTCAGTACTTATCTGAATCATAGCACTTGGAAATCTCATTCTCACTCTAGGAAGATGTCAATAGTATTAGGTCTTGCTATGGAACAATCTAGGAGTAAACAGTTCCTTTCGGAATACAGCGCACTATGTGCTCCACACAAGTGTTGGTTCAATAGAGCAATGCTCAACACAAGGCAATAGGAATCAATAGTGATAATCAAAGGGTCATTGGTTTGGCAATGAATACTACTTTTCATAATCACATGAAACATATTGTACACTTTCTCTTTATTTGGAATACAGCGGAGAATGGAAGGATACAAATCAAAAGGTCAACACCTTGGAGCATGTTGATTCTCTTATTAAGCCAGTGAGCACAAACAAGTTTACTTCGTGCAAATCAGCTATGAGCATCTTTATCGTTATCAATTAACTTATTTGCCCCTTATTGTTCTTTTGCTATGTATACAAGTGACAAGTGTTGTATTACCTTTCAAAAGTCTTAGAAACAAATGTAATTATTTAAAATTTTATACATTGTAATGTTGTCCAACAAACTCTATTTTTATAGGGTTTTGAATTTGAGGTTATGTATTGACATGTTGAAATCTTGCCACAAGGGCTGCATCATTAGTACGGTTTCTACTTGTCTCAATATAATGTAAGCTTATTTTAATGTTATATATTGAGGTCTGCTTGTAGTGGTGGATTTTCTATTTAAAAAAAAAAAGGACTTCCTAAGTATATGTTGTGTTATGGTCTCTTCTATTTATCTCCTCCTAAGTTTTATTTAAGGCATTCTTGATTTAGATTAGCAAATTTCATCACTTAAGTCGCCCCTAGTTGAAAGATAAGCATTGTAAAACCAATAGTTTAAGGAAAATAGAAATGCAAACCCTTATATATAAAGTAGGGTGTAAACACCTCATTGAAAGTATTTGTGACCTTTTGAAACCCTTATATATAAAGTAGCATCAAATGCAAACCCTTATATATAAAGTAGCATCAAATTTGTATTTTGCTTGGCCATGAGTTTAAGAATGCACCATTGCATGTAACTTGTAAATGCAATCTGCTAATATAGATACTTATTAATAGGCTTACAAATAAATGCATGTCTACACAACTTGAAAAAAACAATTAAAAAAAAAAACTTAAAATCAAATTGTTATGTATAACCAATAATGAATTTGGTGTGACTATTTGAAAAGGCCAAAATGTGTTAAAGAAACCTCTTAAAGATTTGAGTTGAGATGATATTTCATTCAGTTGTTCAGAGAAATTCTGAATTTGTAGGAGGTGGGGTAATCTTTAGAGATGATGACAAACAACCTCTATTAATGCTTTCCATCCACTTGAAACTGAATGTAAAAATAATGCAGACGCAAAAGCTATCTTAAAAGTCCAGGACTGGCTAAAGAAACTGGATGCCTAAAAGTCCAGGAGAATAGGGACTCAATGCAAGTTATTGCAGCAATCAAAAGGGGGCAGCATAATGACTAGAATATAAGCATTCAGAAAATTAAAATAGAAACTAAGGATTTTGAGACCTCATACCAACATATAAAGAGGGTAGGAAATAGGAGTCAGATCAAGCAACCAATTTGGAGATGGAAAAGTTGAGCAAAACGATTTATTATCATCCTTATCGTAATGTGAATGTCAAAAGCCTCTGCCAAATTGGAAGAGCTAGGCTCTACATTAAAATTTGTAGAACTCTGAGACCTAAAAGAGAAATGACTTCCATGGATAAAATTGTTATCATGTATGCAGAATAGTGCATATTTATGCATGCTCATTAGTTAGTGCATTTTCATGTATGCTCATTAGTTAGTGCATTTTCATTTTTGAAGTTATTTATTCAAGCCTTCTGATGGTTAGAATAGTAATACACTTCGAGCTGTAGAAGGGAGATTTCCCTGTAGACAGAAAAGCATATGCTTAAATTAGGCCTTTAAAATTCATGTCATACTTCCAATTACCAGAGAGTTGACATCTCAATCAACAATTTCTAGAGGTCTAGACTAACTCAATGCTAGGTACTTTAAAACAAACAAAAACAAACTGAGCCAAAATATATCATTATATTTTATCCAAACAGAAAGCAAATCTATAACATTAATACAAGCATTTCTCTAAACATACCTTGGATTTCTTGGTCCATTTTGTAGTAAGAAAAAATCCTGGATAAGGCGGAACCTCATCTGACTTTTCTTTATCTTTCTTTTCTTTCGAGGGTTTTCCTTTGGAACCAGTTATTTCCTTCACATCTTTGTCTTTACTCTCTGACTTTTTCTCATCTTTCTTCTTCACCTTGTCACTTTCATCCATGTCCTGAGCACCATCATGCTTATCTAACTTCTCTTCTTTCCTTTCTTCCTTGTCCTTCTCCTCCTTTTCATCTTTCTTTTCCTCCTTGTTCTTGTCTTTTGTTTTATCACTTCGCTTCTCTTCCTCTTTCTTCTTCTCAATTTTCTTTTCATCCTCTTTTTTTTTTTCAACTTTCTTTGTGTCAGATTCCTTCTTCTCAACTTTCTTCCCTTCAGATTCCTTCTTCTCAACTTTCTTCCCCTCAGATTCCTTCTTATCATCTTTCTTTTTCTCTACTTTCTTTGCCTCGGATTCCTTTTTCTCAACTTTCTTTCCCTCAGATTCCTTCTTATCAACTTTCTTCTCCTCCTTCTCTTTCTTCTCTTCTTTCTTCTCTTCCTTTTCTTTCTTCTCCTCCTCTTTATTCTCTATTTCATTGGTTTCAGTTTTCTTTTCCTCCTTGTCATCCCTCTTTTCCTCCTTTCTCTCATCTTTTGTGTTCTTTTCTTTCTCTTTCTTACCATCTTTTTCTTTCTTGTTTTTCTCTGCTGATTTGCTTTCCTTATCTGCTTTCAAGTTCCCTAAAACAAAGTTAGTGACTTAAATTAAAAATCTCTATAAAACAGCTGAAAATTTTAGCGACATTTCAGCTCACCTTTGATGGCATCCTTCTTATCAGTGGACTTCTCTTTCTGGAAAATAAACAGCAAATGTCAGCCAAAAAAATATACTATCTTGTCATTAGAAGAAACTGCAATGGTCAAAGAAAGACTGTCACTACCTTTTCCCTTCTGGAGGCAGCCTCACGCTCCCTCTCAAGTCTGCTGTTTTTTTGTTCAACATACTGGGCTTTCCAACTCTCAACTGATGGAAGGCATGTAGATATATCTGGAAGAAAAATAACCGTAACTTCTCTGTGGCTTGGAAGGCCATCTTTACCTATTCTCTCATAGTGCACCTGCAATAAAAGAAAATTCAATCCCAAGTAACTGGCAAAGAAGCTGACTTCTACACTACCCCAAAAGAAAAAATTGTAGGCTTCAAAAGTACACAATATATAATTTAGTAGTTGATGGCAGGCATGTCAAGGATGCTTCACACATATAAAGAAAAAAATCATCCAAAACAGAAACAGATTTAGAATTAAAAAAAAAAAAAGGAAATGAGAAGTCAGAAGCAGAAATTAGATGAAGAGAGATATAAAATGAATTTATTGCAGTTACCAGTGAAAATCTGTGTCGAGAACTGAACAACATATTCTACACAATATGCAACAAAGACCACCAAAACATAATTTCCTGACTTCAAAGCCTATGTTAACCTTAACATTTTTAGATAGCATTACAATTTATTACTGACAGAATTGGGAGTAACTACATATAAGAAAGATGATTGAATACTGAATAGATCTGCCCGCTAAAGCATCTGCAATATAAATGTTTTTTAGTGAAAGCATATCTACAAATTTCAGGACCTCTGATTGTCTTTGTAAATGTATAAAAATCCTGTGACTAATACTGTCATTTTAAAAAGGATACTTAACTGTAAAAAAACATAAGATATGTTCACAGGCAAGTTAAACAAGCTCTAATATATGTAATATCCAATGAAAATTGAAGTTCTGATAACTGCTTCCTTATGATGTATGGATCATATATCCCATCCAGCTTGAAAATGAAAGCAGGAAAGTAACATACAACCCACAATTAGGTCTGATATGAACCACATACACACCTGAAAGTAACCCTACTAGGATTTTTTTTTATTGAGACTTAAGGGCATATTATCCTTTGACATTCAAAATTGGGTTGGCCCAGATCAAATAATTGCTGAGAGATGTGTTGTAGGTCATCGCCTTGCTTTAGCTACATTACGCATAGTATCCACACAAGGACCCTGATTGTACCCTTACATGATTAGACGTTGTTCCCTTTATAACCTCCTAACATCCTCAGTTTTGACCCGCTTAAAACATAGACACCCTCAAACTCCTTACACCTGTCTAAAGCCTACAAACCATCCGAGACAGTCCTCTGATTTTCACATCTACCCAACACCACCAGCCATGGACAGTGATGTTCAATTTACATTTCAAAAACACCACCAACCATGGCCAATGAGGTTAGCTATATTGGAAATATAATTTGAGGATTTAGAACTTTGCATACGATCTTCTTATTAATGAAGTAAAGTTAATTGATCTAGTGTTTTTGCCCTCACACTAGCATACCTTACCTTGGGTGGTTCTTAAAGGTTCTAGTCCAAGGAGTACTTCACCAATGGAAAACAAGTTGCACAAAAGGCCCTGAAAAATCGAGATAGCTTAGCAATATGCACAAAATCTTAGAGAGTCGCTTGCTATGGTCTATTAGGGCTTCTTTGATGCATCTTGGCTTCACCTACAACCAAAGCAGTTAATCCAAAGTACAGCTTAATGCAACTTTAAGTTGACATAGTTAAATATCCCTGGCCCTACCTCATTTATTTATTCAAATTAATTTTCATTGCATGTTTTATTTCATCAAATTAGTAGTTCCTTTATTTACATCTTCTTAGATTCAATCTTCAAAGACACAGACACTCAACCTAGACCAATCCCAAGCCTCCCCCTAGAGAAAACCTAACAAAACATCCGTAACTCAATTTGAAGTAAATGCAATCACTATAACCCCACTTTCTACCTCTTTCCTAGACAAAAATTCCACCAAAGTAGCTATCCTTCAAACATTTAAGTCCAACTATTACATCTTCATAGATTCAATCTTCAAAGACACAGACACTCAACCAAGACCAATCCAAAGCCTCCCCCTAGAGAAAACCTAATAAAACATCCGTAACTCAATTTGAAGTAAATGCAATCACTATAACCCCACTTTCTACCTCTTTCCTAGACAAAAATTCCACCAAAGTAGCTATCCTTCAAACATTTAAGTCCAACTAATCGCCAAAAACTCCAAATACAAGCAAATGTTGCAAATGGCTAATTCTCCCTAACAATGTCCCCCTTCACCCCTTCATTACGAATGCAAGTGGGAGATGACTCCCTAAACCACCCATCAATAACAAAATTACACTTTTAAGTTTTTACTTAAGGCATTGTAGCCCAATTGGTGAGGATGATTTGTATGTCAAGCCATCCACCATACAAATCCTTAGAGGCATAAATCAGAGTCAAGATCAATCCCTAAGTGATTAACAAATTTAACCCCACCAAACATGGCAGCTTAGCTGAAAAAAACTACCACCATACAAATCCTTAGAGCCATAAATGACAGTCAAGATCAATCCCTAAGTGACTAACAAAATTAACCCCACCAAACATGGCAGCTTAGCTGAAGAAAACTACTAGTCTAAGTCTCCAACAAGGTCGACAATGAACTTCCACAAAGTCTCACCAAGCAAACTCTGATTTACCCAATTACATTACAAAGCATGGCAAGGGGTGCATGTGAGTACCTAGGGTGAACATACACAGAGCTAAGGGCCCAATATTTTTTTATTTTATTTTTTGGTTTTTTTATTATTATAATTCACCATACAACTTTAAAAATCAATCCTAAGCCTTAAATTTGACCAAAAATAACTTCAGAAACAAACACAACATATTTACCACACGTTGAAATAAAACACACAAACCAAAGGCACTTATTGCACTTTTTCTCTCGCTTGTCATTACGCATATAGAGCCAAAGATCAACCATCAAAGGTTCCAAAGAGGTTGGATTGTTATTCCTATCAGCATGTAGGAGTACATTCACTGCCAAGGAGATTGCAAAGAGAGATTCTTGAATTGGAGATACAATTTTTGGTTTTAGTTCTTTGTTTGCTCTTCTACAAACAAATTAATTTGTTTTACTTTCTTTTTTTTTGTTGCAGATTCTCCTATGTATAAGTAAGTAGGGTTATATCATTTTTGGGGGGTTTTTTGTTGTGTTGTTTTCCTTACTTGTTGATAAAAGTATTGCAATAGCAAACAATTTTAGCTCCATGGGCCAGTCCCACTTCAAACCAAACCCAAATTCTCTCTTGTGGTAGTATGTTGGCATGATACAATAAGATCTAAGTGGTGTGGAGTTTGCATGGATTTGCAATCGGTGTCATATCAAATATACAAGTTATCAATCAAGTGAAAATTCATTTGTGTGTTGTTCCCTACAAATATACAAAGGCTTCAAATCTTGACCAAGAAAGAAGAATGCAATTGTGCCAAAATGAGTTGGAACATTAGAGAGCAAGAACAAGCAAATGAAGATGTTCCCTTAAAACCAGCATTACCAAGGGATGAGTCCCCGGTCATAAAACCCTCATCCCTATCCTGGGGCACATGGACAGCTAGATGACACCCCCTAGGCATCCCCAAATTTCCTGGGGACTTCAATGGCTGACATAGGGAACAACTGGCCATCCCCTGCATCAGCCACTTAATATTTTAAAAAAACACTTAACTTTAAAAAAAAAAAAAACAATTTCTTTATTGTGTTGTGGGCCCCTGCCTCCCAGTTTGCCCTAAAGAGGAAGAGGCTCACCATTTGGAGTCATTTCAACATTTGTGTGGGAAGAAAAAGGAGCAGCAGCAGTAGGGTTTGACGCTAGCCATTGAAACAGGAGCAGCAACAAGGGATAGAAGAAAAAGAGATTAAATCTAGGGCAAATGGAGCTGCAAATCCTTCAAAGAGGTATGTCTTTTCCTTTCATTTTTTTTTCCAATTTTTTTCAAAGTTTGAAGCATGAAATATCTGATTTTTTTCTTTTTTTATGCATTTTTTCAATTTAAAATTGCATTCAATCTCAAGAAAACATGAGCAGCAGTGAGAGGGAGAGTGGAAGTGAGCATGAAGTGGAATTAGTTAGTGGAAATACAAGAGAAAGTGGTGAGGGTGGTAGTGGACAGCAACCACACATTTAAGTGCCCTTCAAAAATCATGGAAGCATATGCAAAGGGCCCTTTGAACAAGAAAAAACCTTTTCTCCAATATGTTACACCTGTGGATCAAAAGCAAAAAAATTCAGGGGGAAGTAGGGTGTGGAATTGTCATGTTTGCAAGAAATATTTTAGAGGAGGCTACACAAAGGTACAGTCTCATTTTTTGAATGTTGAGGGCCATGGAGTTAAAAATGTGTCCAGATTTAAAAGAACATGAGAATATAGAGTGCCATAGATTGCAAATGGAGGTGGACATGGGGGCTCAAGGTGTGACAATGCAAGCACCTTCTTTTGCAAGTGCACAATCATCTATGACTACACCATACACTATTGGTAGTAGTGAAATTGCCACAAGAGAAAAGAGAAAGATGAGTGATAATGACAAGGGAGGTTCAACCAAAGCTATGTTTAATGTGCAAGCACAAGAAGCTACAGAGTCTTCCATTGCCAAATTCTTTTTTGCTCATGCCATCCCTTTTCATGTGGCTCATTTCTCTTACTTCAAACAAATGATCAGAGATGTAGCCACTATTGGTCCCTCATTCATACCCCCTGGAGATTATAAGTTGTGCACTACCCTCCTAAACAAAGAGTATTCCAAGGTTAGTGTGCTAATGGAGGATATGAGGCAAACTTGGATGAGGACAGGTCGCTCTATTGTGATGGATGGGTAAACTAATGTTAGACATCAGCCACTCATCAATATCATACTCACATGCCCTACAAAAATCATCAAAGCATATGCAAAGGGCCCTTTGAACAAGAAAAAACCTTTTCTCCAATATGTTACACCTATGGATCAAAAGCAAAAAAAAATTAGGGGGATGTAGGGTGTGGAATTGTCATGTTTGCAAGAAATATTTTAGAGGCAGCTACACAAAGGTACAGTCTCATTTTTTGAGTGTTGTGGGCCATGGAATTAAAAATGTGTCCAGATTTAAAAGAACATGAGAATATAGAGTGCCATAGATTGCAAATGGAGGTGGACATGGTGGCTCAAGCCGTAACAATTCAGGGACCTTCTTTTGCAAGTGCACAATCATCTATGACTACACCATCCACTATTGGTAGTAGTGAAATTGCCACAAGAGAAAAGAGAAAGATGAGTGATAATGACACGGGAGGTTCAACCGAAGCTATGTTTAATGTGCAAGCACAAGAAGCTACAAAGTCTTCCATTGCCAAATTCTTTTCTGCTCATGCCATCCCATTTCATGTGGCTCGTTCCTCTTACTTCAAATAAATGATTAGAGATGTAACCACTATTGGTCCCTCATTCATACCCCTTGGAGATCATAAGTTGTGCACTACCCTCCTAAACAAAGAGTATTCCGAGGTTAGCGTGCTAATGGAGGATATGAGGCAAATTTGGATGAGGACAGGTTGCTCTATCGTGATGGATGGGTAAACTAATGTTAGACATCGGCCACTCATCAATATCATAGTCACATGCCCTACTGGTTCTTATTTTCTCAAAGCCATGGATTGTTCAAGGAAGCATAAGGATGCAAACTTCCAATTTACCATTTTGAGAGATGCCATAGAGGAGGTTGGGCTTGGTAATGTTGTACATGTGATCATAGATTTAGCACATGTGTGCAAATCAGCCGGTTTGATGGTGGAAGGTGCTTACAAGCACATCTTTTGGACCCCATGTTGTGTTCATGCATTGAACAATGCATAAAAGACATAGGGAAGCTAGATTGGGTGAAGCAAGTGGTGGTAGAAGCTAGATAAATTCAAATGTTCATTTGCAACAACCACACCTCACTTAATCTCTTTAGGACATTTTCAAAGAAGTTCCTCAAACCTGTTGAGACAAGGTATGCCACTTCATTTTGTTTCACTTTCAAATTTCAATATATGGAAACATTGGAAAAAAATTTAAACTTTAAACATTTGTATTCCAAATTTCCAATTACAGTGAGCCTTATATTGCTTTTGCCTTTTAATGAATATAGGTATGCTACTTACTTCATCTTGTTGGAGAGGATGCTTGAGGTGCATAAGCCTCTACAATTGATGACGGTGAATTCATAGCGGACTAGATGGCTTAACTCAAGCTCTACTCAAGGAAAATCCATCGAACAAAAGATCCTTGATGACGATTGGTTGTCCACTGTGAGGTAAGACTTTGTTGATTTTATTATTAAATTGCTGATTTCATTTTATTAAAATTAAATATTAGATTGTTGATTTTCATATTAAATTTGTGATTTTAATATTTTGATTCTATTGTCAAATGTTCCAACTTTCGAAGTTTCTAACTTGAAAATTAATTCTTTTAATTTTCATCTCACCTATTGTAGATGTGATTAGTATGTTGATACAAACTCTCCTAGTCTTCGAGAGATAAATGAGACATTTGATAGTGTGCTTGAGAACATAAAGCAAACAATTTTGGCAAAGGATCCTACTTTGAGGTTATATGAGCAACATATTAGGCCCCTTGTGACACGGAGGTGGAACACAATGAACACCCCACTTCATATGGCAGCCTTTGCTATAAATCCCTAATGGTATGCACCAAGGGATGGAAGGGTGCCTCCATGTGATGACCTAGAGGTTTTAGATGGGTTCACACAAGCCATTAATAAGATGTATTTAGAGGAGCAGGCTTCAATACTTCGCACACAATTCCTTGACTTTGCAAATCTTTGTGATCCAACATTGAGTAAACCACAGGCGAGGTTAGATAGAGCTATATTATCTCAAAGTGTGAGGACGACACCTTCTAGTTGTTCGACCTATTGTATGTGCTCGTTCAATAGCTCTTCTTGAGCGGTAGCATGGAAGATGTCGGATAAATGTATCTTCTGTACGGGTGACATGTCGGACAAGTTAACCTGTGACCCTACCATTAACACTTGCAGCAAGTGTGGAAATGGCACCACTTGTATCTGTTGTTGTTGTGCCAAGAAATTCTTTATTGCAGAGATGGCATCCATGGGACTGGATTTACCTTTGGAATCCGCCTTAATTTTGTTCTTCTCCTCCGAGACTTGTACTTTCTCCAGGGTTGGTCCTTGTCTCCCTACGAGTGTTGTCCACCAATGTTGGACCCTCTATTTGCTCTTGTTATTTTTTGACATCTCTTCATAGAGCTTCTGAGTGACCTCTTTTGTCTCTTTTTGGATAGCCTCTGTGTTTTGCGTTCAATACCATCCCTAATTTAATAATTTCAAATACTTGCTCTTTTGGTTGTGCATAGTGCTCTTCAACTTCAAGATCGTCAAACTCCAGAGTATCAACAAACTCCAACTTTCCAACTTTACGATGGGATATTGATCTCAAAGACATGGCCCAAGTTGATGAGGAAGAGACACTAGAGGGATTGGTTGGGATTTCGTTGGCTGAGGTGGACCATCACAATGGCAATGACTCAAAGGACTCTGATTTTGATGCACTGTTGGGAGATGCAAATTAGGGGCAACAGTGCACTTTGTTTTTTTGTATTTTGATTTTTATATCATAAAGTAAAACTATATGGCAGTAGTGTAGCCTTTGGGCATTTTGTTAATAAGTTTATAACTTGCATGTTATTTTTTAATATCACATGAATACTGACAATGAATTCTGAATTTTGAATGCATATTGAGTATTTACAATAAATTTTGAACACAAATGTTATATCTTAAGGTTCTATAATGTATATATGCATGCATTATCCATGTTTTCATATGAATATTTTAAATTTTCTGTATATTTTATATAGCCGTCCTCTTTGCCGACCCCTAGCTATCCCCAAAATTGGCTTGAAAAACTAGGGACTGGGGGACCCATCCCATCATCCCCTGTCGTCCCTATCCCAAAAACTCGGGTTAACACTACTTAATCATTTGGAAAAGAGAGGATCTAGATCAAGTAGGCCCCCTTATTCTACATCTCTTAGTATTCCTAAAATTGAAGTAGAAAGCCATCCATTTTTTAGCACATATGAAAGACCCACTACACATTAAAGAGATCAAAGAGTTCATTGGAGAATCTATTTCAAGTGGATCATGAAATTGTAATAGAACATGTAAAAACATGAATAAATCACAAAGACTTGGACAATAACTTGAATCCAAATACAAAAACAAGGTTAGAACAAGGAAATCAAAAGTAAGAGTCATTTAGACAAAATCACAATTGTGTTAAGTGTTCAAACACTACTGCATTTGGGGTGGTGTCCTTGACTACATAAAATGGAATATGAAATGAACTAGCAACTTTCCAACTTCTAGCTTCCATGAGGACTTCTATATTGCTCAAGAGAGTACTCCAAGATGAGCAACAATTATAAAAGGAGAAAAGCATGTTTTAACAAGCAATGAAAGACAATCATATACTGTAGCTTCCATATTTAAAGAGAAAAACAATCATATGAGAGGCTTCAAAAATTAAAGACAAGAAAATTTGTATGTTGTATCTTCCAAGATTGAGAGGTTAAAGCAACCATAAACTTGACAAAGAAACGTGATATTTTATACTTGATTTATTTTTTACTATTATACTCTAGTAGAAGAGCAATTGCCTCTACCAACTAGGTTTTCCACCCTTTCTTGACGTTTTCCTAGCTCATATTTTGTTATGTTGCAATTTACATTTGAGCACTTCCTTTTTTTGTGTAGTACATCATATTAATTTCTCTATTAATGCATGTTTTAATTTAAATAAAGTGGATCAATGTAAATTCTTGGTTTTGTGATTTCTACAAGTATAAGTTTATGAGAAATTACAAATCAAAATCCTAAGAGATAGCCAATCAAAACATTGCTAGATGCGTCTATGCAAATGGTTTGACCTTCAACATTATTTGTTCACCATATTGGCAAGAAATGCTAATGAAGATTAGCAACACTACAAAAGATATGAGAGCCTTGGTTTTTCAAAAAGCTGAAAATTGTAGAAGAGTCGTATTGAAGCCCATTAGGAATTCATGTATTCAACTAACAGTGTGAATCACTTCCAATAGAGGAATGGATGCAAAAAACCAACCTTTGTCATGTCGTCTTTTTCAAGTTAAATTAAATCAAAAATATTATTTAAGTTGGGCCCAATAAACTCTAGTGTTATGGGCAACTTAATAATTTTGTTATAATTATTATCCATTAATATCGGGATCCAAAAGGTGATATAGCAAAAATGCGCAAAGGCAGTCCTGACATGCACGAAGGTAGTCATCGCCTGCGCCAGGACTGCGAAATTTTCCAACAAGAGGCTCGCATGAGGAGCAAGCGGCGCCATGCGAGTGCCACGAGCAAAGGTGAGGATAGCGGCAAGCGCACGCCCTGCTCAAACTGACTGGATTGTGGCGACAGAAATGGGAAGGGGAGAGAGCGATATGCCCTTCGATTTGCTTTGATATATGAAACTTCCAACTCGCTCGCCCCCTCTTGGCTTGCACAGGGCTTTGATCCTCTAAAGACGGCCAAGGTTGGTGTGCTACCTAATATTTTGCCTAAGTCTCTTGTTGTGGATTCGGCTACCTTTGCAACTTGCAAAAATCATTCAAACACTTATCACGAATGTTCCACATTTTGTTTGCATCAAATCCAAAGGGAAAATCCTAGCCAGGCTCACCCAACACCCCCTTCTGAGCCGCCCTCTTCCCCCAATGTGGAGTTGGAGCATCGATCTGGTGGCTCTTTGGTTTCTATTGGGGATGTTAAGGTCGCTATTTCCGATGAACCTCTAGATTGTTGTTTTTGTGATGACTATATTGAAGAGATTGTATGAGATATTGGAAATCGTTCTTTGGTCTTACGATATCTACATTGGCGTTCGTATATTGATTCTATCCTCTAATGCATGAAATCCACATGGAGCAACCTGCCTACTCCGAGGATTGAGTATTTGGACTTTGGCTTCTTTTTGCTCACCTTTATATCTGTTGCTAATTGCAAATTTGCGCTTTAGAACGATCCTTGGTTCTTTGGACTCTCTGGTCTCTTCATTGCTCCATGGAACCCTTTTTTGGATCCTGCTATTGCGAAGATTCCTAATGTCCCTTTTTGGATCAGGCTCTACAACCTACCCTTGGTTATGCAAAATTCGGACCTCATCGGCAAACTAATCAATCATGTGGGTTCCTTTGTCAAGCTTGATACAGATGTTGTAGCTCTTGAGTGTAGATTTTACAGGGTTTGTGCAATGGTGGATCTCTCAAAACCCCTCTCTCATTCTATTCGGATCCACTCCTTTCATGGTATTTGGACTCAATTTTTGAACTTCAAAGGTTTGCCTTTCCATTGTTTTCGTTGTAATATGTTGGACCATAAAATTGAGGCTTGCTCTCTCCAACATTAGGTTGGTTCTAGGTCTGTCAAGCTTAAAAACTGGGTTAAGAAGGCAGGTTCTCTGGATGCGGATTTTATTTGGCGGAACTATGGAATGTTTATGGTTTTCCATCATGTTCCTGAGTCGGATCCCATGCCGCCTGTGGTCTCTTCTCCTCCAATTCATGTCAATGACAATGCGCTAGTGGTCTTTCACGGGTTGGAGGAGGATAGCTTCGATTTTGATGGAACCTTTCCCTTTATGGATGATTTGTACAATTTGAATCATGACTATTTCAAACATGATGCGACTTTGGTTCCACTTCGGAAACTTGGGATCTCTCAAACTGCGAGCAGTAAATTGAAACTAGACTATGGCTCGAAGAGAAAAGTGGGAAGGAAATTCGAGGCCAAAAAAACTTTGCATTTAAGGAAAGGAAGCTGTGGAGGAGGGCTCTCAATGGACCATGGATGCTCTCCTCTAAAGGAATAAAAAAAGAGCTTAATTGCATTCTTGTGGGGTTGTGAGCCTTCTTTTGGTTTGCTCCTTTTCGCAGCATGGTTTTGTTTTTGTGTTCCTTCTTTTCTCTTCTCATTTCGTAGTTCCTTTTAGGTTCCTTCATTGCTTTTTAAGGCTCTTTATTCTTTTATCCCTTCTTTTTCTGCGTGGCATAATTGATGTAATTCTTTTTTATATGTTTTAATTAAGGGAGTGTCCCTTCCCACAGCTTGTATTTTTTAAACACTAGTATTAAAATAAAAGTAGTTTTAAATACTAAAAATTAAGAGCATTTTTAAATACTTGGAGGGAAATTTAGGACCCAAAGGCCCAATTTGAAAAGGTATATCAAAGAGGTGCATATCTTCATTTGAAGATCATTTTCAAGCTATAATTTGCATACTACTTTCAGATTTGAGCAATTGTTCAATATAGGGGCATCCAAAGACGAAAACCCTTGGCATGATCAAATTTTAGAGGACAAAAAAAAAACTTTTGGAATCCATCATATTGGATCAAGGTCAAAACCCTTGTTTCCCATTTTTGGTGATTCCATCTAAGGATCACAATTGCACCAACTTGTTGAGGATTTGGAGACATTTTACAGTCTGCTACGGTAGTGCTACAGTGGTTGTTGCTGATTTTTGGTGATTTCATGCAAGATTCCAGCAATAAGGCAATTTAGGTTAGCAAGCAAATTTCGGTATTATGTTGCCGTATCATATTTGAAGACTCTTATATTGATTTTTAGAATTTTGTGAGTCATTGTGCAGCAAAAGACACTGGATCTGATTATATAAGTCTATAACAGTTGACCCTAGCTAAGCACCACCATTGGGAGGATACATTTGACAATATATTGGTGTTTCAACCCTAATTCCAGAAGATATGCATCATTTCCAGACTGATTACAGTCTTTTCTAGCATTGTACAGCCAGCCATATATCTCCAACAGCAGCCATACCAGTCACCAACCTCAAATTGTTGTTTACAATCATTGTAAGGTCTGATCTAAATCTAACTTGCACATCTTTTCAGTTGGGTACAACATTCTGTGAGTGCAAAAATATTTTATAAATTCTGATTTGTACTTTCCAGCATCTTCATTCATTGTTTTCAGTAGCTATACAGTTATAATATAAATCATATTGGAAGACTATTTGGCTACCTAATTCAGAATTGGCTTCATCTGACATTCTAGGGTTTGTATGACACAAGAATTTGTATAACATAAGTCAGCAAAGTTTGATGTCGTTTAATGCAATTGTGGACTGATATCAGTAATTGAAGGGTCTTGAAAAGTGTGGTGAGAATTTATACTACTTGTTTGGATTCATTTCCTTACAAAAAAATCAGAAAATAAATAAAATACAAAAGGGGGCATTACAGCCTTTGATTAATGTGATTACAATGTTCCCCAAGACAATATTGTTTGAAGTCCTGGATTGTGGGCAAGAGGTGAAGTATACACAATTTCTTGACATCCTCATACTGACCATTTAGGAAGTAGGGCCTGATCATTGTCCAAGTCTTAACACTAAAAGAGCAATGAGTGTCAAGAAGATTAAAATAGATGGCAATTCTTGGTGGGGAATGTGTGGAATATCTTTTTTGTTTCACTAATTCCCATCATAGTATAACCTTTTCTACTGACATGGATAAGTCATGTAGGAGAGAAGTATATGATCGAAACAACTCAATGATTGAGATGATGAAGACTATCATATATGAAAAAAAAGCAAGATCCTAAGGAAAGTTTTTTCAATCAGGTGCAGAAAATTCTTGTTGAATAGTGGAAAAAAATTAAAAATGACCACCCCACTATATCTTATCGCCTTTCATTGACTCAAAAATATTACAGCAAGGTCCTTTCCTTGTCAAGGTGGATTGCACCATTAAGAGAAATGGAATACAACAAACTTACAAAGCATACAAGCTAATGTTTTTCCCTAATCCAAATGTGAAGGATGTAATTTCAAATGAGTTTGTTCATATGTACACTTCAATGGTTGCTCATTGTAACAAGCATAAGAAGGATGCTCATAATTTGTGGTAGTCCCATGGCCAAACAACCTCTTGTCATTAAGAGTTTTATTGCAAGTTTCTTATTTTCCTTTTGAACTTTCTAGCTTTAAATTTCAAGGTTTCATTTTCAAAATTTAAAATCTTTTAAGCTTGAAGTTTGATCTATAATTTTATCTCTCTCTATCTTTGCCTCTATAGCTTTCTTGTTCATCTTCATCTAAAAAGAATGTGAGTGAGTACATACCATTTTGCAACCAATTTGCATCAAAAAAAGCTGAGTTAACGTGCATGCATTCCAACTTGCACTTCCTTTCACACAAAGGGGCAACAAAGTTGTAGGATGTAGAGCCAGAGCAAGCTGACTTGGATGCTACCACTGCCCAAACATCTCCATTTCTTGAGTCAAATAGCCTACATACTTTTTGTGCTTTTAGTACAAGTACCAATGGCACCCCTGGTGGTTATTCTAATTTACCTATATCATCTACTATTAATGATGATGATGATATTATTTCTGAAGGCCCATCTGACAGTGATCACTGATTTTATTATTTTAATATTGAACAATGAATGTCTATCAAGACGTTTGAGTTTGACAAATTGACATCGAAGTAGTATTTTAATTTATATGTTAGTTTTGCTTAATTTCACATGTTAGATGGTAGTCTGAACCTTATTCCTGTTTCTAGAATACAAATATGTATATATTATGATTTTTATATGTTTTTTGTACAAACACACCCAAAACAAACTGAACCCAAAAATATTTCTATTTCAGTGTACCCAAATCAGTAACATAGGTATAGATTTAATCATCATTTTGTAATCAGCTACTAAGGGCAGAGGTGCAGATCTCTATGTACCCCAGTTGCATCCATCAAAAAGATATATTATATTTAAGTAACCCAGCTATACCCATCAAAAAAATAATTTTGATGTATACAGTTGGGTTACGTAGAGATCAATAACTCTGTCCTTAGTAGCTATTTAGAATACGATGATCAAGATTTAACTATTGAAGTTGGTTGTACCAGCAACCTAGGTCTACTCTTAATCATCATATTTTAATCAGCCACTGAGGACAGAGATCTCGATCTCTATGAAACCCAGATGCAACCATCAAAATTATATATTATCTTTATGTAACCCAATTGTATCCATCAAAATACAACCAACTTCAGCATCATCTCATTTAGGTTTTGAACCCTAGTCTATTAGAAAGGAAAAACATATAAAGGGGAAACAAAGAAAAAAGTCATTTGGCATTGAGATTCTATTTTTAACTGTAGATAATTGGCAAACAAAATCAGACAGGTGGGTTTGTCAGAAACAGCAAATGGCAACAGTTCTTAAATGCAATATAATTTACAACATTTTTACAATTGTTCTTTCAACACAAAATTTATATCCTCATGCCTACAAACCTCACAAGAATAGTAATTATAAAACGTAATAAGGAAAAAAAACAAGTCACAAGAAGCATTCTTCAAAATAAGGATAAAGGATAAAGGCCAGTAATATTTAATACCTCAACAAAACAACTCCAGCGCTTGCATCTTGTCCAGTAATTATAAAATATAATAAAGAAATAAAAATCACAACTAGCATTCCTTAAAAGAAGGATAAAGGATAAAAGCCAGTAATATTTAATACCTCAATTAAACGACTCCAATGCTTGCAATTTGTCAGATCAAGTAGAGTGGCTCCCTTGAAGCATCTGTCACAAAGCAATGTTATGTCACTTAGAAGAAATTACAATATAATGCATGCATCAAATATTGCCAGGTTTCATAAACAGCAATAAGTGTTTACTTTCACACTTACCTTATAGCCGTCCGAATTAAAGCAGATTCATCAGTAGCTGGATCCCCACCATCTAAAACATTATCCCAAGATCCTCCAGCTGCAAAAAAAGTGTGGTCCTTCCGAAGAATAGCAAATCTTAAAACATTATGGACATGGAGAACTTTATCTTCAGTAATATTTTCAGATACTAATTCTGCCATGGCATTCTCACTTATTCCACTCATTAGAATGACCTGCAGAACATAACATTAGAAAAACAGATGGATCAGCATGAATTACTGACAGTATTAACTAGAATAAATCCTAGGCAATCATTTGCCAGTGCTTTCAATTCATTAGGACCAATCAAATTCATTAATTTTAATTAACCATAAGAGATAAGCATCCTTAATGACAATGTATATTGCTTTATGTTGCCTTCTAACAGCCTAAAGAAAACAAACAATCTTTAGATGACACTCCAAGCACGCCTGCAACAAAAGATTGAAGTTGCCGCCAACAGCACGCCTGCACCATAAGATTGAAGTTGCCGCCAACAGCACGCCAGCTACATATTGGTCTTAATTATTGTCTTCATGTAAGTTTTTCTATGTAAGTATTACGTTGTGCAATTAAGAGATTACTGCAAATTACGCAGCCGCTGTCATCACGACAAATTCGATAACCATAACCTGAAGTTTGCCCTCAAACCTCAGCAGACCGATCACAATAGCGACTCCACCTAAAATTCTAAAGACTTAGCTCATGTGTTCTCAAATGATGGCATAAGCTCCGCAAACACTGGCTGATTTGTCACCAAAGGGTTGTCTCATCTCCTCAAATTACCTTAGCATTCCAAACAGTGCTTCCCTTCAATTGTTTCGCAACTCCTCCTACTTTGTCAGATGACTTTGGTGAAGACTCCTTTGGATCGTTCTCATCCTCTACTATGGCATCATGCTCGAAGCTGTTGCATCCCATTTCAGACCAAGAGTTGATAACAGTCATTTAATCAGCTTAAACAATTATTGTCATATGCAAGGTCAGGCTGCAAAAAGACCTAGCACTTTCAATGCTAACTAAGAAAATGCAAATCATACAAAACAAAAATCAAATCTTCTAGACAAACTCTGGTTCCCACCAAAACAAAAAGGAGCACCCCAAGAATTTAGTCCTCTACTCTAACAACTTAAAACAGCACTGTATCTTATGAGTTCCCACATTGCTATACTCAATAAATATTTAATGTGCATGCAAATTGTAATCTAACACAGCAGCTTGTAATAAGACTAATAAAAAATTCCACCAATTTCATAGTGAATAAAAATATTAAATGCAAAATACCTGACTGGCATGTTATAAGAGACATTGAGCTCTTCCTTTAACCAATTAACAACTAGCTGCAAACATGAGACAGAGATAGACCAGTCAAAAGACAACAAAAATGAATCTTGACAAGCTCAAGGCAATATTGAAATTCAATCATACATTGAAAATAAGAAGTCAACCTTTGAAAAATCTGGGGGTACATAAAGCCTTGAATAGCGTTTACTGATGGATGCAAAGTCCCTTTCTACCTCAACAAGACTGTATGGATCAATCTAGATCAACACAAACATCAACTAAAATAATTAGATGGCTTTTACTACACTGGACTGGCACAATACCAATGTTGCAGTACTTAATATGATTAGATGATTTATTGCATTGGCACACAAAATACCAGTATTACATAGCCAAAACTTGTCTTACCCTGCAAATATACTCTCGCCTTCGATCTTTGGCAGGGGATGCATGCCTACAAGCCAAAGACACAACTTCTAAGTGAATAATTAAAACAGATCCTCTTTAGGAGAAATGCAACAGTAACAAGCTGCAATACACTCAACTCAGGGAATAGTATTAACCCTACCTATGCAATGGCTCACGGCGAGGGGAAGGCCGCCTAGCAACTCTTTCTTCTTTCCTTGTAAAAGATGGCTCTTTACGAATCCTTGGAGGAGGAGGTCTAATGGGGGTCCGTTCCCTTCTCCTAAGTTCTCGTTCCCTGTCGCGTTCCCGTTCCCGTTCCCTTTCACGTTCTCGTTCCCGATCGCGTTCCCGCTCTCGTCGCTCCAACTCACGTTCTCTCTCCCTTTCATGTTCTCTCTCCCTCTCCCGCTCTCTATGAATTTCTTCTTCCCTCCTATCATACTCATGTCGAAGCAAGACTCTATCATCTCTGATATCATCAAAACGATTTGGACGATCCATCCGACTTGCACTACTCCCAGTATAGCCTGCATCCCAAGTAGAAACACCAGCAGGCCCTTTTCCAGAACTATAATCTCGTCCAGGAGGCAAACTGACACCATAACCTGTGCGAGGAGAGCCTTGAACATACAGATCATCAAGACCTCTCCCTCCACTACCTCCAAGAACAGAAGCAGCAGTACCAGCACCACGGGCACCTAGTAAGGCCACATCTGAATCAAGCCTTGAGCCATAAGAGCTACCTAACAGGTCCCTCATAGGGGCTCCATATTCCTGTGTTGCAGGGTGCATAGCACTGCCCCTTCCTGGCAGATAATCTGCAGGCCTGGAAAAAACATAACAAAAATAAAAACAGGAATAATGATTAACACACTTCCACACAATTGTTTCCCAAAATATTTGCTTGAGATAGAGACCATATGATTGCCTGATATATTGTCAAGAAATTTAAACAAAGTAAACACAATGAACACATAACCTAACAAACACAAGGATCACCTTCCACCCGCATCAAGGGATGTAGCAGTGGAGCCCTGTCTCAATGAACCAACAGATTGCAGTTGCTGCGCTTGCATAACTTGTGTCTGGCGAAGCAATAGTGCCTGTGTATTTACAGTAAAGACAAGATTAATAGTTCTATAGCTTATAACCACCTAATTAAAATACCAAAAATAATTGAAATTGATGTGCACAGAACTGTAAAAGACCACCATAACTAGCAAATCAAAAAATAACCAGTACCTGATCTTGTAAGTCAGACTACCGCGAGTCCACCAAGCAGCACAGCAGAGCATAAACAAAATTTCAGCTTTCAAGGCTAACAAAAAAAATATATCAAAAAATAAAAACAAACTTAACCTTCTGAATACCATAAAGCACAAAAGACATACTTGTCTAGGATGCCCAACACCACCTGAATCTGGATACCGCCTGGCTGCATCAGTCTGCAACTCTCTTCCAATGTACACACTTTGACTCTGACCATACTGTCCCCTGTCTGAAGATAAATACTCAGCGGCCTTTGCACCATACCCACCAGCATACTGATCAGCTTTTTGACTGTATCCATGTGGCGATAAGGAGTCATAATCATTACCTTTAACACTCCCATAAACTGCAGCTGATCCACTGGATATATACTTTGAAGAATCTAATCCATGGACTGCAGAAGCATTGACGCCTGCTGAACCTCCAGCAAATGATCCAGCAGCCCGACTGGCACCAGCACCATAAACTGGAAATGCAGATGCAGTGCCACCCTTTGTACTAGCACCAGTTGCCTAACAAGAAGAGCTTTCTTGTTAACACCTTATAGTTGAAGGAATATCGCCTTGTGTGTGTGTGTGTGTGTGTGTGTAGAGAGAGAGAAAGAGAGAGACTTACTGGCTACTATTTTCCTGTTGGTTTATTTCTATCAGTTCTAGAAACTTAAATATGCCCCTTAGCATAGATCCCAAGAAACTATACACAATGAAGATACCCCGAGAAGACTTTTTAAACATGCCCCATGGGGGATTGCACCAAAAAGAACATCTTTACCTCTATACCTGTCTTTATGTAAAGACGTCAACTAACATAATAACAAACCAAGAAATACTACAGCAATAAAAAAAATCATAATTTATTGAAACACATACAGCTCGAAATTCACCAGTCTGATAGAAATCAGAAATCTTGACATGTTAGTCTGATACACATACAACTAAAGCACTTCTGAAGTTTCTGAGCAATTTTGACTTTTGATCTGCTCCTTGAGGGAAAACTTGACATGTTAGTCTATACACATACAAATCTAAAACACTTCTGAAGTTTCTGAGTAACTCTGAATTTTGGTCTGCTCCTTGACAGTTTCCATCCCCAAGATGATTTGATTTGCCACACTTGAAGGGTTCGGATTCCCAAATCCACCAGCGACTGTACCAGTATCACAAGCCTGAGAATGTAGACTTTTATTTTCAGATTTTTGAAGTGACTCCCTTTTCCTAATAGGGCTGCCTATATTTTTCCTCAATTGTAGGCAATCCAGTCCTCAATTGATGGCAGTCTCACTAACAAGCTCCTTCCTCAATCAATGGCATTTAACTGACAAAAATATCCTTATTTAACTGACCCTACTTGACTCATCCACATTATTTCCTTATTTAACTGACCCTAACCATTCCTACGCTGCAAGTCTGCTCACTCAATGCCACTTCTACTCTGCCAGTTCAAAAAGGTATGTATATTAAAGAATATTTGTTCCACCAAACATGCCTAGAACTTGCAACCAGACTTCTCCTTTAAATTAGCATGTCATTAAGAAGATAGGCAGTACAAATCTCCATAAAAATTACTGCTAAACCATGAAGCCGTATCTAATTCATTATAGGCACCTAATTCAACACATTTATAGTCCTTTTTATATTGTTCCCTCGACATTCACATTTCTAGATTTTTTTTCTTGTCTGTACAAAATTTCTAGCCCTTCCAATTTACCCTAAGATGAAGAATTATGACCAGTGCTCTAGGCTTCATGACCATTAATGTAGATGAACAATCCTACACCGTATCAATGTAGTTTATTGGTTCACAATGCCTGTTATTAAGGGATGCCTAACCCACCAAACATGCCTAGGATTTACACCCAGACTTATCCTTTAAGTTAGCATGTCATTAAGAAGATGGGCAGAGTTCAGGTGACTTTTGCAATTGTTGAGCAGTTTTACACTCTCTTTACACTGTGATTTCAACAGGTTTATGAGGTGGACTGCAGAATTTACAACAGGATTTTCTCTTTTTCAGATGACTTCAAAACTCATCAAGTCACAGTTCATAAAGATTTCTGCTATATTTAATTATTTTTTCCAATAAATTAGTTGTCATTTGTGAAAGATAAAATCACAGTTGGATTTATATTTAATGTCTTCCAGCTCCAAAATCACGAGTAAGATGCTTAGAACATAAAATATGCATGATTTACAACATTATCAGATTTAGTTTATTAATGTTTCATCAATTTCATATGTCGGAGATTTATTCTGCAAAAATTAACTGCGCTACAGCTTGTGAAAGCTCAGTTTTCAAAACACACAAACAAAAAATGGTTCCCTTCATGCATTTAATCTCTATTTTTGTATTTTTGTTTAATTGGTACATATATTTTTAAGTGATTCTATTAACTGCAAAAACCCAGTCAAACATAAATTATTAAGAATAAAAGGTCACATATCTAAAATTTTAAAATACTGAAACAACATTCAAACAAAAATTATAAAAGCTTCAAATAAAATATAAATATATTTGAATTCAACAGAACCTTAGGCTTACTGACATTAAAATTTTAATACTATTTTTACATTAGAATTCCTAGTGATTTATAAATTAGCTGGATCCCAATAGAACTCATTTCATATGATTTGTTTCATAATAGTGATAAGATATTAAGATCAAACATATTTTTAAGAAAGACATTAGCATTATCTTGAATCCTTGTAAATTCCTATTCATGATTGATATATAAGCACATGGGTTCCAGTCAACAGATTATCAGTTATTATTGGTATTGGAGGATAACTATTATAATGTTTCTAATTCTTATTATGTCTGCCATATTTTCAAGATATCATAAAACAATTA